>CM056391.1:12239793-12410903 GCA_029718625.1 Synaphobranchus kaupii
CCGTGTGATCAGCGCCCTTAAAAGAAGCTCCAGTCTAATTAAGTGGACGGGTCACAAGCTGATGGCCGGAGACTGGGATGAAAAGGGGCTCCTCATATGCTCCACTTATGTTTTGGACCTCACCTTACAGGGGATGGGAAACGTTTCTGTCACGTAAGCTCTGTATTGCACATATAAACCAAGTTAGAGTTTAACAGCATATGATGAATAAAGCGTACCAGTTTAGAGAGATAACGAGAGAGAGATAGAAAGAGAGAGAGCAAAAGAGATGGAGTGGGAGAGAGAGAGAGAGAAAGAGAGAGAGCAAAAGACATGGAGTGGGAGAGAGAGAGAGAGAGAGAAAGAGATGGAGAGGGAGAGACGGATTTAACTTGTTTGAATTAAGTCCACACTCGGCCTATTCAAGCAGCATTCTGCACAAATCAGGGGCATTTGTTTGGCTCGCTGTAAAGCAATGCCAATCATCTCCACCCCGTTTTAGTACGACAGGAGAATTTATTACAAATTTGCTCTCCCCACATAATGAGGACCCCCTGCCCCGACGCGAAGTCCGAAGTCCCTGCCCCGACAGGAGACCGAAGTTTCGCCTGCACTGGGCCGCCCGCACCCTGGACAGACATCAAAGTGCCAAGGGACGTCCAATCAGATTTGTCCTACAGACATTACACGATGAATATGGTGCGGCTGTGGCACAATGGTGCTTTTGTAGCGCCCGGAGCACGGACCATTCAGTGCGCAGCAGCCTGCCAGAGTGGAAGTGAAAAGCAGAGGGCCTCCTAAACCACCCAATGGCTCATGCAAATTAGGGAACCCCGCAGAACTGAGGCAAGGACCCTTTTTGGGTCGTCAGGAGTTTAAACCCCATTCAGTGGGGAAGTGTTGTGTCAGTCAGGAGCACTGGGCTATGAGTATTCAACTTTTTTTTTTTCAAAAAAAGGATTACTTTTTTTTTTCATTCCTGGGGCCTCAAAGGCAGAGGATACAGGAACCTAAGGAATCTTTTTGTTGTTGTTGTTTCTCTCTTTTTTTTCCAGGAAGCATGCCAACCTCAAAGCATGTACTGCAGGGATAGTATTCTAATACACAAGAGTTCCTGGAATTAGCGTGTATGGGGAGAGAAAATGCAGAGTCCAGCTCTCACTGAATATAAGAAAGTCATCGTCATTATTCGAGAAACACATTTATTAAAACATTAGCGTAATGGTACAGCAATACAACAACAGACTGAGCACGTGTACGGCTCGGTGATATCCAAGTATTAGCGATTGACTGGGAGCCAACGCACAAGTTCATTGTGACCAAGCATTAGGATCTGAGTTCAGTCTCATATAACACAGAAACACACACGTACGTACGTACGTACACACACACACACACACACACACGTTTTCGTAAATCCAACCATGGGTCAGTGGTTCTTTCATATGTAATCTTTCTGCATGGTACCAGGAATATCAGAGGTTATGGGAAAAGATCTATGCGTAATTACTGTCATTAATCACTTGTCTGATTTTTATGGCAAGGCCAATAAGCTTGATAAAGGAGGGCACAAGCAAGCAACCAATGAACTGAGTGCATACTGTATGTCAATGAGTGCAAGCGCCTGGTCCGCACCTGTGCGGAATACCAAACAGTTTGGGGAGGACTAGGTTAAGGCACTGACACAATGATCTTATCCGGAAATACATTTTAAAAGGTTCGATTCTCACAGACACAAGTGCGGTGGAACACCTATGTGAACCTTGTTCTGCATTCTATAATGTAATGGATTCACATTTCGTTACAAAAATACCCTCCTTGGTATTTTCCTTGGAACAATATAGATGTCTTTGAAAACAGCAAAAACAAAAAGTCCAATTTCAATGTTTTGTTTCTGATTCTGAATAAGTAATGAACTTTTAATGAACGTTTCCAAAAACATATTACCCGTCATTTACTGTGGTACTTCAATGCCATAATTTTCATTTGCTGATCTTCTCACATGCAGTTCACTGCATTTACTGCTTAAGAACATTACATTATTTCTGTCAGTTTGTTAACATTCTGAAAGTAACATGTGAACATGGAGACAGTCTCCATTACCAACGTCCTGACTCAATGTGTTCACTGTTCCAAAGAGCAGGAGCGCTAACAACACTGTCCTGGTCAAATCCACATGAATTCCCTACCTACTTTGTTTCGACACTCAATGTAACATGGTAATTATTTCTCAGTTGTACTGATCTGATTAAATAAAGAAAAAAATAAAATATTTAAACAATCGGAGTCAAACAACTCTGCAGCAGTGTAAGTGCAGTATAATGGTTAAGGTAATCGACTTGTAACTTGAGGGTTGTAGTTTTGATTCCCAGGTGAGGCACTGCCATTGGGACTTTAACCGAATTGCTTCAGAAAAAAATATCCAGCAGTATACTACATAGACTGCATGGGGTGCAATGGGGAATCTTTGCAAGTTTATCAGGACAAGAGCATCTGATATATGCTAAAATGTAACATAAGAAACTGCATTGAACTTGTTTGTTGCCAAAATGTAAGACATTCACATTCTTTCTATATGCTAAGTGGTATTGAAAGTATTTTATTTGCGTGTGCGCAGGCCATCAAACATTACAGTTAAGCATGCTGTTCTTACTCTGGAAGTGTTCAGAAAGCATTGTTTAAAGCCTAAGCAAGGTTCTTATTATTTGGGAGGGCTCCGTTCTTGATACTGGTTTTTATTCTCTTTGTAATGTTAAAAATGGCAGCTGAAGCTCAGTTTGTCTTTTCTTTCCTGCTTCCCTTGGTTTCACCAGTGATGTTTATTTACAATACAAAGGGGCGCATAATTCACTTAATGAGGCTCAGAAACGCTTACTAAAGTCTGGACAATGGGGTTTTGTGGTTTCCATTTTGAAGGAGAAGGGCTGTTTGATTGGGCATGGTGTGTATGAATTCAAAATCCCAGTTGGGGATGCAAGTATTTGAAGTGGACATTTTATTTGGACATATCTCAATGGGGGAACAAGAATTATGACCTGACGTATTCTCTCCATTTCTTTTTCTTCTGAACAGTATTTTATAAAACGCTTTAAAGAAGTGCAGTGAACCTGTTCCATGTAAATCACATGCGTATTGGGCAAAGACGGACGAAAGGATGGACATAATGAAAGAAAACCTTTAATGGGATATCTTATTACTCACCACAAATACAATGCATGTATAGCTCAATGTGTGTGTGGCTAATTAAGAGCTATGCAAGGCATGTGGATATTTTGTTAATGGAGCAGACTCTCGCAGAGCAGTTATGATTTTATAACATGTTAAGTAATATATGACTCACTTGCTGTAATTCTTTGGATGTGAATGGGAATTCTATTTGGTGCAATTTAGACCAACATAACTTTCTCATATACCCTCCCTTCAATTCAAATTCAAGCTACAAATTTTCAATCAGGTTTAAGTCTGAACACTGAGATGACTATAGCAAAACCATAATTGTGTGGTCAGCATTTCTTGGTTTATTTTAAGGAACACTTTGGATCATTGTCTTGCAGAAAGATCTTTTTGCAACCAAGTTTTCTTTCCCTTTTTTTCATTTTAAGTCAAAATGTCTTAGTACTTGCTGGAGTGCATTGACCCAAACACAATCACCAAGACATGCAAAAAAATCACGTAACATCAAAGGTGCACCACCATTTTTGTAGGTTTGATACTTTTTTCAACTGAAGCATTTTTCTTAGCCAAAAAAAGCTCAGTTTTGGTCTCATCTGAGTGTAGCACCCAGGTTCAATCAAGGTTCAGCATTTCCCAGACAAGAGGACACACCGGAGCTTAATGCTCTGATTGAGCACCATATATGTGGCCGCTGTATCTGCCTTTTACTAGGATTTTAATTATTGTGATGTCATGTTATATTTATTGCATCGTTGTAACTTGTTTTTGTGCACAATGCCACTTGTTATATTGTCCTGCTGACTTTCTCGACAGGCCAGCCTCACAAAAGAGGTTTTTATACCCAACAGTCTTAATATAAAGAAGAAAAGTTTTTCTGCAACACTGCTATCTTGCAGTAACAAAAAAATAATTAAAATAAAAGAGCTTTAATCGTAGTATTAAAGTTTTCTGTGTTGCAGCAACTTTTTTTTTCTTTATATTTAGCTCTCACAAACTTGGCTTTTCAGGTGTGCTGATGCACATCTCAAGGGTCTTGCCTGGGTAAATAAAGGCAAATAAACAAATAAATGTACACTTAAGTGGAAGAGAGCATTGTACATGTGCACAACTGTGCATTGGGATTGCCAGATCCTGGTCTCCCTGTTTCGGCACTGCAGTCAAGAAGATTTCAGCGCACTGAATCTAGCGAAGAGTAAACCTGGGTGGCAGTGTAGTGTAAGAGCCAGGGAACTGGACTAATAGTTTTGAGATTACAGGTGTACTTCCCAGGTGTGGCACTGTGACTTTAAAGACTGAAGGTATGTAACCTGCTTCACTAATCAGCCAACTGTATAAATGGAGAGTATGTAAAAATGTTAAGTGGCGTAGTCCCTCTGGATCAAAATGTTTGCTAAATGCCTGCATGTGAAAGGTATGTTGTAGCAGGACTGCACAATCAAACATGTGTTTGTATCCAAGTCGGAGATCACAATGGTCAAATACAAGGTGTGGGGTAGCAACCAACAAAAAGTAGGCTAATTGAATTTCAAATATGAGAAAGGCTTACAAGAGAGGCAGGTAGGGTAAAGAAATGGTAAGGTTTTGTAGCTTGTAAAAGGTGTGAGTTACTTCTTGGCCGTTGAGAGGACAGTACATTAAATTCATAATTTCTTCAAAGCCAAAATGTAATATAAATAAAATATTTATTTATAGAATATTATACAAAAATATATCTTAAAATTCATATGTACAATTAGTACAAAAACTGGAAATACAAGTGCATACATGGAAACAAAATCATACATAAAAAGTGAAAACTGTTCCAGACATTCTTTCAACAGTATCCGAACAGAAGCATAAATAGATTAATAAATGTGAAAAATCCAGCACGTGAATGTCCGCGAAAAGGTCGCAGTACCGCACCATTAGCCTACCCCACACGCGCACGCTCACAACACATCAACAAGAAACACATGAAAAGTCGTATTGTTATTCAGGTTAACTTATGACAAATTAAAAACGTACAAACCGCAAATTGCAATTTTCAGAAGAAAACTAAGTAACGCGATCTTGCCATTTTCCAATCACACCCGACTCTGTTTAGTTCTGAAACTTTCCCTTTATGCTACTCCAGATCTCTCAATGACACTGGAACTGATTTCAAAATCCGTAAGGCAACATGCCACGCCACCTTTGAGCCAGGTTGCTCTACGTAATTACAACTAAATATAATTAATATAATTGCACTTAGTTTTACTGATATAATGTTAACTCCATTCGTGTCGTGTCCTTGTCCTTTGACGCTGTGTCCAGTGAACCCAGTTGCACGCATTCGTAGCTGATCCTGTTATTCAGAATAACCTGGGAGCGTAGGCATTCTCTTGTTGCATGGCAACGGCGAGGAAGCGGTATTCCGGATAATTTCCTTTCATTTAAGCTTCATTTTTTGTACCTGCAAATATCGAAGAGAAAATGGAAATAATTAGTAAAGGTCTGAATGAACGAACACATTGATTTTGCTACACATTCAGCTTTAAAGTCTTAAAGTTCAATTGATTTCAATGCAATTGTTGAACAGATTAGTTGTGAAAGCGTAAACAGCAGGCTAGGCTATATATGTGTTTGGAAGGATATGTAATTTACCGGATCAGTATCTGTCGAACCAGGTGGTGAAATCCAACAGCTCTTGCTCCTCTGAACTTAGATGTTCATAGCTTCCGTCGTCCGAAGAGTAGGTAGAGTGGGGGGATTCCGGGTCCACCGAGTTGCTGTTTGATATGGTAGGAGACATAACCCCACACTGAAACGCCGCTGACACCGCATCATGTTCGTCGAGAAGGTGCTGCAGCGCGCGGATATACTCCACTGCCGAACGCAACGTCTCTACTTTGCTCATCTTTTTGTTGGCTGCCCCGTTGGGCACGTGCTGGCGCAGCGTCTGGAAACCCATATTGACCTGTTTGACCCGGTTTCTCTCGCGTTCGTTGCGTCTGGCCACAGCGACCGGTTGCTGTAGTGGGAGAGCGTAGCCCAGTCCATTGAAGCTCAGCCTCCTTTTGCATCTGAGGAGTTCCGGCGAACTAGAGCGCTGTCTTTTCAGCACTTTGCCCTTGGTCTGCAGGTTTGCAACGTTGAGGATGTTGCATTCCCGTGTAGAGGTTTGCAAAGTGACCGGGGCACGGCCCTCCGAAATTGTAAGAGCATAAGCACCTTGCCTGGTTTGTGTTGTTGTGATTGTGGTGCTTTCCATTGCTGCTGAGGTAAGATGCACAATCTACTGAAAAGGAATGCTTAAACGAACCCTCACACACATTAAGCAATTAAAGAGCTGGCAAAGTAGGCTACTGCTCTCGTGTCACTCGCGTGGGCCGTAGGCTATGTCTCGACTTGGGGTCTTGGTTCTAAATCCTAATGGTACCTTCTCCCGTGGCCGATCTGAAGCGAACTTTGGCAGCACTCCTCCTTTTCAACACGCGCCCTACACTCCACCCCTTTAAAGATGCACGCTTCCTTGGAAGGGCCCGCCCCGCTGTGTGATTCTTCTGCTCACCGGCTTCGCGAGCCAGGCGCGTGGCTCCGGGAGCTCAATAAACAATTCACTGCTTTCAGCGCACCAGGAGCACGCGCTGTACTCATTTACATTCTAATATAGCCAGCTCGAAAGCCTATTGGTTAATTCTAATGAGCCGCGACCGTGTGGACACAAAGAAGAGAAAAGTTGAATGCTTTGGTTCCTTGAAATATCTATTGAATTTGACAATGCGCCCCTGACAAGACTTCAAGTTATAAGATTCTGCTACCCGTTTCCTCTCAGCGTTTAAAACTTAGAATACACCCGCTGGTATCCTGTTTCCAGGAGCATACCTGAATTTTGAAACTTAGGAAGCGCTATTAGAAGACCCAGCGACAGTATGGTTCAGTTTATGTGTGCATCATTTTAAGGATTTTATTTGTAAAGTATTGTCGTTTTTGATACAGTGAATAGAAGAGATTTTCTCCAAAATATTTGTCAGTGAGAACAAAATATTAACAAATATCCAATAAGCAGAGACCATATGGTATATGCAGACTATTAACCAGGGACAACTGATGTAATATTTTAAAGCAATTGCATGAATGTAATTCAAATGTAAATTATATAATTACATATCATTTTTTTCTCTACAGTTTCCCCAAATTATCTCATGGCACTGCTATGTTTATATATTAAAACTACTTAAATTGCTGTATGTATTTTCCTTTTTAAACCCAAAACAAACTTTGAAGCTATACTATGCAATTATACAAATATTGTTTATGATGAGCATGTTTTAATACGCAGCTGTATCCTCTCAGTAAAATAAGTCAAATTAAACCCCTCCAAGTAATCAACATGCATTCCACATTAATTGCAGTGATTTGCAAGAGAAGTCGACTTGAACGTTGTTTAAAAAAACTGCATTCTACTGATTTACCTGGAACATGACTGCTTTTCTGCCATTTTGATTTTACTGTCATGCCATGTTTTCGCTTTCAGGATATTCATATACTGTATGAATAACAACTTAATTTGGCACACAGTAAAAATGCTGGTGTACATTTAACACTACAGAGTGTTTATATGAGTCTGTGGACTCATATAGTGTTAAAGTTACAACAACATTTTTGCTGTGATAGGCTACATATGTCGAGTACGATCTTGATTAATTTAAACCAAGACGTGCACACACTCATATCCTATCACATTTAGAAAGATTTAAAAAAATTTATTGAACATGTTCTGCCACTCTCATCTTTACGTTCCTTTTGAATAATCTGAAAAAACTTTTTGCCGTAAGTAAAATGCACTGTGTGTGATTTCAAAAGTGAACGGAGAGAAGTGGCGTTTTCCTATCAGAAAGGGCAAAGCCATGCGGACATATAGCGCCATCTAGCAGTGATTCAGAAAGGTTACACGTGACGGAATAAGAATCCTGAAAACTGACGAAGGGCGGATTCCAATCGCTTATTTTATCCTTCCTCTTCTCCTCGGTCCTCGCCTGACCCGGAAATCGATCGAGGTTCGCCATTTTTAAGGACATTCTAGTCCGCTAAATGCTCCTCGGAGGAGCGAGGAGTGGGGAACGAGGAGGCTCCGGGAGGATGCTTCAGTGAAGAAACACAAGTGTAGCCTTTGCGGAAGCCTTTTCTCGGAACGCGTGACGTGTATAAATTATCCACCACTCTCCACCTCTGCCACGTCGCAGGCACATCACTACACAAATTTATGAGCGCTAATCCATAATGACACTCATTCTTTATGCTATAACTAACAAAAGCTACGTTTATTCATGAAAAAATAAGATAAAAAACATTATAGTTAAGCATGTAAGCATAATATGACTAAGGCATGATTGAGAAAGGACGTTCCATTTGCCTAATCCATGTTGCCTCGATTCCTCCGTCCTCGTATCTGATCCTTGCATCCTTTCCTCGCGTCCTCCGTTGGGCGGAGCTAAGGAGCGAGGAAAGGACGCGAGGTTGCAAGGAGTGAAAATAAGCGATTGGAATGAACACGAATTATTACTGCTGTCGGGGGACAATTGCACATTCCAAATTTTCGTGGGAAACTGACATAGGCTATCAGCCTCGCATTGAGCGCCAGAATATTATTTTTTAAGCATTATTATTGCTGGCGTGTGAACTGTGGGTTACAGATATGACAAATGCGCTTAGAACCTGTGACTCAATCTGTTTATTTCGTTCGGTAAAAGTCAATTTCATGCCAACACGATTGGAAATACGTCTAAATCCACATTCTTGGGGGGGGGGGGGGGGGGTGTTTGAGTTGAGTGGATGTTTTTCTGCTGCAGTATGCACTATAGGCGCATGTGGCAAAGAAGTGACTGTGGCACAATCAGTAATTTCAAGATGAAAAGAAAACTAATCAAAAAAAGTTACAATATCCTCGCGCTGAACAAAAACCAAAATGCTATAGCTGAGTTTTACCAGCAAAACTGCAACTGTGATGTCGCTCTCTTCTTAAAATGAAAATATTTGCTCAGAATTAAAACCTGTCAAAGTCTGTCAAGTCTTATCAGCCCAAAGATAAAATAGTACAGTATACACAATACAAATGTGAACAGTAAATAAAAGATGGGATAATGAAAATAATTAACACAAAGTGCAAAAAAACCCACCTCTATACAAATGAAAGGAATCCCTTATGTGCATTTCAGGTTTTCATTTCCAACGTTGTGCTTTGTGCAATAGTCTAGGATCCCAGCACAATTAAAATATGCAGTATCACCATTTAATAAATTACAAAATAAAACTTTACACTGAATAGCATATAAATGATTACAACCATTGATTTGTAACTTTTCATAATTCTTTTTTTCTAATTATGTGCTTTAGCAAATATTTCAAAATACAATATCAAGTGTAATAGTTCCAAATATAAAAATACAGATGCAAGAATGCAGATGAATATTGCATAAAATGACTGTAAGCATAATTACCTATAATCGCCTATGTAGTGATTGACAGGTTAGCTAGATGCTGTAATAATCTGAAGACCCTTCACCTTTTCTGACTCTGTTTGGTAAATTATATTAATTAAACAAAAACACAGTGTCACAGGGAGTCCTGGTCTGGGTCCTCTCCTGTGTGGAGTTTGCATGTTCTCCTCATGTTCTCCGCTTTCCTCCCTCACCAAAGGCATGTATGTCAGGTTAGGTATACTCCTGCCTTGACCAAGGCACTGGCCTCAGATCTGGAGTTGGTCCCCGGGCACTGCACTGTGGCTGCCCACTGTTGGGATGGGTCAAATACAGAGGACAAATTACCCCATTGGGTCAATAAAGTATAACTTAAACAAGTCAACAACTGTTGTTGGGAAATTTCCTCCAGGGTGGCATTCATCATCAGACTTTGAACAATTGTATAATAAAATAATAATAATAATCATAATAATAACATAATAATAAATAACCTTTTGGGAATAGTAGTTCTGTCCGGTGTTTATGCCCATTGCTGCAAACCATTTTTTCATTCTTCTGGCTGTGTAAATGCAAAAAAAAAAAACATACTCCTTAGACAACTTAACAGATTCATAACTTAATTGATCTTGCTAATATGAAATTGTACTGTTTCATGCATGCCTTCATTATTTGCTGCACCTTTTGTATATACACTACTCACAAAAAGTTAGGGATATTTCGCTTTCGGGTGAAATTTATGGAAAATGTAAGTTCACGCTACAGTGATATTATACGTATCATGAAAGTAGGGCATTTAAGTAGAAGCATGCAATGGTGATTTCCTCATCTCAAACAATTTATTGAAACAAAAGCCAACAACAGTGGTGGGTATACCACAACAAAAATGTCAATGTCTCAATAACTTGTCATGTGCCCTTGAGCATCAATTACAGCTTGACAACGACGTCTCATGCTGTTCACAAGTCGACTTATTGTCTGCTGAGGCATGGCATCCCACTCTTCTTGAAGGGCGGCCCTCACGTCATTGAGGTTCTGGGGTACAGAGTTACGAGCCTCTACACGGTGAGTCAGCTGATCCCATAGGTTTTCTATGGGATTCAGGTCTGGAGAAAGTGCAGGCCACTCCATTTGAGGTACCCCAGTCTCCAGCAGCCTTTCCCTAATGATGCGACCTCGATGAGCTGGAGCATTGTCGTCCATGAAGATGAAATTAGGCCTGTGTTGTTCATGCAGGGGCACAATGACTGGATTAATGATGTTATTCAGGTAGTATGGGCTTGTCACTGTACCATTCACAAAGTGTAGGGCAGTTCTGTATTGACTAGACACACCTGCCCACACTGTAACACCGCCACCACCAAAGGGTCGTCTGGTGACAACAGTGGCTGATGCATAGCGCTCTCCTTGACGTCTCCAACATCGTTGGCGGCCATCATTTCTGCTCAACGTGAATCGACTTTCATCAGAGAACAGCACTGAGGCCCACTGGTCCCTCGTCCAGCGTAAATGCTCCCTGGCCCATGCAAGACGATGACGCCTGTGCCTGGTGGTGTGGTCAGGTACCCTTGCAGGTCGTCTAGCACGCAGACCACGCTGATGTAAACGGTTTCGAATGGTCTGACGTGACACTTGGGTGCCTCTCACCTCCCTTAAATGTGCCTGGAGTTGAGTGGCATTCATCATCCGGTTCCGCAGGGCACTGTTCACAATGAAGCGGTCATCAGTGTGGGATGTGGCCAAAGGACGTCCACTTCTATGCCTTTCTGTGACTCTTCCAGTCTCTCTGTATCTCTGTTGCAACCTGCTGATGACACTCTGTGACACTCTAAGCTCAGTGGCCACTTCCCTCTGAGAACATCCTGTTTGAAGCCTCGCAATGGCGAGGTACTGTTGATCAATTGTTAGGTGTCGTCTTGGTCTCAGGATGTCAAAATGTGAACAGCATGATGAAGAGGACTGTTTAAATACCAATTCTAATTGAACCAGGAAATTTATTGGTCGATTCATGGATCAAACACCTGTTGTGAATTTTGCCGTTCAGCTCCTTGTTAGAGAACAGCAAGTTGTGCAAAAAGTACTGAAACATTGAATAGTTGGACATGTGCATTCAAAAGTTTAGAGAAGGTCAAATTAATTTCACCTGTAAAGGTTATAGTGCATTTTAGGTTCATCCTGAAATTTCACCCGAAAGCCGAATATCCCTAACTTTTTGTGAGTAGTGTATATACATATATATATAGTGTCATAGCAAAGCGTTTTCAGTGTAAAATGGCTGAGTTGTAAGATTTAATTCAATAAACAATATAAAATAAGGCTCCTTCAGAAACCAAGTGGAGATTCAGAAATGAGCAAAATTAAGTCAGTTCTAAAAAACAGTGTATCATGACTAATTCTTTTCCATTTTCCAGTGTATAGAAAACTTAATAATATATTACTGGCATATACTCTAAAGTATTGCATCAAACCCACTGTGATTTTAGATTTTGGGCACAACATTCCTCGTGAAAACTGATACACTATGTCAAGATTGAACTAATGTTCATGTTGCCCCAACTCCCCAAAAGCTCCTGCAGGAAATCAATCGTAAACGTACACATTATGAAGGTCATGTACGTCAAGCTCCTTCCAGTCCGGCCAGGTGAAGTGATCAGAGCATCCATCCTCTGTACAGGGGCTGCACACATACAGGCACAGGCCAGGCCACTGCTGCGTAAGCTCTGTCAGCCTTCCAAGGACGACCAGGATCATGTCCCAGGACGGGCGCCATATATCCGCAGCCGTGCTCGCATTTGCTGAAATGCGCGTGAGACACGCGTTAACGTCAACATAGTACACATGAAACACACATGCATGCTCACACACAGATAAAACATGCTTACTGACATAAAACGATGCTCATAAACACATATACACTTGTAGAATGCACAGGAGTTCTTGTACACATAAGTTATAACACACACTCACATACGATATACTTTATTATTATTTTTTTTTTACCTGAAGGTTGTCTCTTGCAACGAATCTCAATCAGCTGATCTCCTCTTAGACGCGTTTCTTTGAGTAGTACTAGTCTGTCACTAGCACTAAGCAGGCAGTGGTCTTTCCCCACCCAGTGAACAGGGTAAAAGGAGCAGCTCTTAATGATAAGTCTAGAGGGAAGGGGGAGGGAAGAGAGTAGATTATTTTACCATACTGTATCCACACTGCTTTCAAAGAGAGCTCTGTCTGAGGCTTTATTCTCGACTCAACATTACAAGAGGGATAATCAGTTAAGAGCTCCTTCAGCTAATTGGAGGCACCCAAAGGGCACAGGTTACTGTTTTGGTTTCAGAAAAACTGCAACGGGAATAAGTGAATCTAAGGGAAAGACGTTGACGTGTGTAGGTGAGCATGCTGAAGGGTCAAAAAATACAGTTACGTCACCTGTGGAAGAACCCGTGTGGCACCTCAGGGAGGAAGTAGACCTGAACCTGAATGTCGTCCTTCCTGTCTTCCCCCCACATCTTCAGCACAACATTATTGTCCTTCAGGTGGCTTGGGAACAAGCAGGCACCATCCCGATTGCGCACAGAGGTGTTCGAGAGCTCCCATTTCTTTTTTGGGACAAACTCAGAGGCTTCGGGGTTCAAAGGACTGATCAGCTTGGCGGGCAGACAAATTTCAAACTGTCGCAAAAGGCCAAGGAACATTCCATCGCTGCTCCGGGTCCCAACAATCTCATCCAAAAAGTCCTCATCGTCTATGTCCAACTCCTTCAAGGACTTCCGCAAGAGAACACGTATGGCTGTGTTGTGCAGGGTGGCTTTCGCCATCAAGTCATTGATCCATTTGACCTGGTTTATTGCGAGAGAATTCTCCTCTATGAGCTGCTTCCTGGAGATGCCCTCCAGCTGATTCACCAGGTCATGTCTCACGACTGTCTGTCTCAAAGCAAAAAAAAACGGCCAACGGGTGGTAATGCAGTGTTTATGGCATTGACTATATAAGTTAGAGGTTGCAGGTTCAAATCCCAAGTGGGGCATTTCCTTTGTACCCTAGAGCAGGGGTCTTCAAACTTATCCCGCAAAGGCCGGTGTGGGTGCGGGCTTTTGTTCCAACCATGCGGGTTACACACCTGATTCTACTAATCAAGGTCCTTAGCAAAGACTCTAGTGATTGATTAGTATAATCAGGTGTGTAATTGCTTGGTTGGAACAAAAGCCCGCACCCACATCGGCCCTTGCGAGATAAGGTTGAAGACCCCTGCTCTAGAGCATGGTAATTTATCTGAATTTCTACAGTAAAATATCCAGTCTAATTAGTTGCTCTGGATAAGGGCTACTGCTAAATAAATAATGTAATGTAAAAGTCAAATAACTTTAACATGTTTTTGCCAGTATATATGCCGTCTCATCCCCTGGACTCATCATGTGTCCAAGGTCCAAAACATTCAAAAGATGCTAGAGCAGAACAAGTGTTTGCACAGTAAAGAATCAGGTGTGAGATACAGACCTTGAATAGCTTTATGAGGAATGACGGCTCGACAAACACTGTCTCCTGCAAGGCAGCAATCTCCTCATACCACACTATTATCCCGATCCGGTGGAGGTACCGTAAAATGGGCTGTAGGTCTTTTTGATCTAAATTCTCAAGCTTCCCTTTCAGCTCCTTTAGAATTTCGTCAAATGACATTACCCCTGTGCATGGAAAATCAATTATTGTTAATTGCTTCAGCAATATATTTTATACTCATCAAAATAACTGTGAATTAGCTCCAGATACTGGGCTTGCAGAAAAGTAGAAGAGACCAACCATGTTCAGGAATGTCCTTCTCTTCTTTTAGCTCTTCGATTGATGATTCTACATCTTGATATAATTTTGGCAATATATTCTCTATATTGGGAAACAGTTCTTTATTCTGGACTTGGCACAGAATGTAGCGTTGAAACTTTTCAATTTCCTCAGGTTTAGTGCAATCCATGGGTACAAGGTCAAGGACCTGCAAGTTAGAGTCCAAGTTCCCAAAATTTGAATGAGTAAGAAGTCATGACAAAGCAAACTGAAGCAAATTAAAACTACTGCAATTAAAATTCCTTTAATGTTCTCAAAATCCACATCTTAAAGAGGCTCACAAGGGCATTCCAGGAACTGGAGTTGAGAACAACATTTGCACCATTAAGTGCACTGACAGTATCTCCTTCCCAGCTAGCTGAATAATATTGAAAACAGTTGGAATGCTGTGAAAACATCTTGTGATTTTGTCAGATCTCAAAGATGTGTTCAAAACATTTTTATGCAGAAAAAAAAGTGCGATCTACACAGACTTATACCAAAGCGGGAAAGGTTTGCTCTCGTTCGTCACCACAACATTATACTGAACTGAACTGAAAAAACGTTTCCTAAAATGTGTTGTGCTATCTGGACTTCTACCTTTAGGTTGTGTTCAGTACATTGCTGAAAATCTGTTAGTTGATGAGAGAACTGTGCAGGCTCCTTCCGATCTTCCTCACGGTTTTTTTTCCACCTCTCTAGATTTGCCCTTTGTTGCTCCAGCATGTCCTTGATCTTCATCTCAATGTCCGCCTTCTTCTTCTGCACGTCCTCCGCATCCTTGCACTTATCGGAGTGGGTCCCCACAACCAGGACCACAGCGCCAGGAACCCTCAGATGCACATTTTTGATCCAGAAACTCACGCTGTCCCTGAAAGACTCAGGATCCCTAACATCATAGCTGAAACATCCAAAAACAGCAATGTTTTTGGACACTGAATGTTTTTGGTTTCAGTGTTAGTCATTATTAGCGCATAGTATAAACTGTCTACTGGTTAGTAGAATAGAATAGACTTTATTAATCCCCAGTGGGGAAAGTTATACTACCAGCAGCAGACATAAAAAAAGAAATACATGTAATTGACATAAGCATAAAAATCTAAATAGGCCAATAAAGAAAGCCCATAAGCTGTAGGTAATCATAACGAGATACCAAAGCAGCCCCAAAATCACAGTCAGCTTTCGTACCTGCCAAGATTGATGGTGAGGATGACAAGTGCCTGAGGTGTGATGAAGACATGGTGAGTGAAGTAATACTCCTCGTGTCCAGCAAAGTCCCAGAAGAGGAAATGGACACCTCCCAACAGCACCTCGCTGATTTCGATACCCACGGTGCGCTCAGCGGCATCCACCAGCACAGGTAAACCCTTCCTCAGGCTGTAGCATATCGTGGACTTGCCAGCCATAGAGGAGCCCAGGAACATGGTCTTGACCCTGCACACACGCTGCTCACTGCTCCCCAACGTGTTAAAGTAATGCTGTATGCTCTTCACCCCGCCAGCGCACACCTCTTCGGGCGGCTTGCTAAGCGGATTACCGTCGGCCTTGAACATCGTCAGTTCCGTGTTGAAAAAGAGCCCGGCAGGCAGCTCGATCAGTTTATTGTTTTTCACATAGAGCTCCTTCAGGCTACACAAGGCCTCCAGGACCTTCACATCCTTCAGGTAGTTGTTGGAGAGGTTGAGATACCAAAGGCTCTTACATTGTCCCAGGTCTGAGGGAAGTCCTTTCAAGTGGTTGGTACTCAGTTTGAGGAATTTCAGCTTCCCCAGCTGGGAAAAGATACCCTCTGGGATTTTTCCTATGCCATTTTGGCTCAAGTACAGGCTCTCCAAGTTCTTGAGCTGCTCAATCTCCTGAGGAAACTCTGATAGGTCATTGGAGGACAGGTTGAGCTCTCTCAGTTTACTCAGTGCTGAGATGCCACTCAAACATTTTAGCCTGTTATTCTGCAGGTTCAGGTACAGCAAATCACTGCCAAGAGCCAGAACCTCTTTTGGTAGCTTTTTGAGTTTCTGTCCAGAAAAATCTCTCTTTTCCCCTGGCTGAAAGTCTAGGAGGAAAAATGCAAACAGTGCTCAGAAACTGAAGGAGATCTATCGCACCTGGTATAAATCAAACATGAATGAAGCTGATTGCTCAAGCAGCTGGTAGACCAAACATTAGCAGCACAGAAAAAAAAACGAAGAATTCTGACCAGACCTGATTGTTTCATTTTTTGACAAAAGATAGTCAACTTTCACTTTCCACTCTCATTCAATAGCCATACAAGTTGTTACTACATATAGTCTTTTAAACTTCCTTAGGCTGAGGGGAGAAGCAAAACAAAAAAGCAGACTCAAATATTAGGGTATATGACAACTGCACTGTTACTGTTGATAGAGCCCATAAAGTAAAAGTAAAATATGTCCATAAACAGAATAAATGTAAAAAATCGGAAAGGTTTTTAAAAAAAATCATGCTCAATCAGGCAGTTGATACGTCATTTGAAGGTAGTGAAGGATAGCAATGAATGCCAATAATACTATCACTGTACAAAGTTTAGCAAAGAAAGCATGCATGATTAATTCACAAAATTATTTCATTTGTACTTGTGATATTTAAAAACATACTAGCTGGAATATTTCCCCGAATACCTGCAGTAATTTCTCAATATGTAAAATACAGATTTTTGTAATTTTTGTCAATCTGCTTATTTTACTGAAATGTCAGGGCTATGATATGGGGAGAGGATAGGCAGCAGTCAGTGTAGCAGCAGTGCCAGAACATCTTGTAGATTCAGAAATTTCAGTGATGAAGATGATCCATATTACATCCCCAATAATTCAGATCAGAATGATATTTCTTACCTATCGATTTCAATACAGCCTGGATGGCTTTTTATGTTAACCATCGTGAGTGTTTTTTAGCTTACCTTTTATGGACACCAGCTGGTACAGGTCAATAATTTCAGATTTTTACAAAAAAAATATAATTCTATACCATATTTTGTAAAGTGACAGTTAAAGGGTTAAAAATGAATCATAAAGCCTAAGGCACCTTTCCAGACTTGGAAAGGTACCTGATAAACAGGTAAATCATACCACAGGTGACTCATTTTACCGATCGTGCTGGCGTTTCCTCTTACATTTCTGAGAACTTGAATCACTTCAAATAGGTTTTCATTGTAATACGAAACTTAGAAGATCACATTACAATAGTGTCATATAATTTGCATACAACTGTTAATAATTTGTGCAAAATCCTTTGAAATACAAATCCATGTGTTAACTCCTGAGTTATGTTCAACGGCAACATGCTGATTCATCGCAGTGCCTTAAGTAGAGAAAGCTTTAATTTTACTGATTGATTAGAATATATCATAAAAACTATATAAACATATGCAAAAACTATATTTTGCACAATTACCAAGAAGCTGACTTTTTTAAATGTTGTTCTCTAACTGGTAATAACAAAAAATAGCTACCTTGTCCTATGTTTCACTGAATTAAAAAAAAGCTGTTTATACTTGCCATTTGATTGTGCCATCACTCTTAATTGCCTGTGATATGTAGTTACTCCCTGTATCAGAGCAGCATTAATAAAAGGGTTCAGACTGATCTAGAGGCATATCCATACATTGCTGCTAAACTGGAAGCTAACTTTTAGATAAAGAACAGCCGTTTCACTTTGCTGGATACGTCACTATCGGTCCACACCCTGTATGAGCAAGCACTGCAATTGGTTAATGCCCTTCTTGCATCAATGAACCCAGTGACTGTTTACTGCCACTTCCTGCATCAGTAAGTCCTGTGATTGGTTACTGCCACTTCCTGCATCAGTAAGTCCTGTGATTGGTTACTGCCACTTCCTGCATCAGTAAGCCCTGATCGGTTACAGCCACCTCCCGTATCAGGCGAGCGCTGGGGACTGACCTGCGTGGAGCCTTCACCTCATGTTTTCCCGCTAGAAAGTAGCTATAAAAAGGTCACTTTTCTTTTGAATTGTAAAAACCAGCTCCATTTGATTACAGCCAACAGTAATTCCACCAGTATCTATAGTGTTTATCATGGAACACTCCCTGACACTGCACGTTTGAACAAAGACCTGATCATAACAGAAACCTGCACTTCCTGAGATGGCATTAGCTGACAATATTTTACCAAACCCAAAGATGTAACGGCCTCATGTGGAACAAGAAGTGCCTTATATGTTAATTAAACTGAAATGTAATGTGTGAATGTGGAATATGCTGAGCCAAAAAACATACAGGGAATACCTAGTACATTATGTTAGATGCAGCTTTCTTGTATAAGTTGGGTTTCATGTTCTATTGGGTAATTGACAAGTGTTTTGACAACAATCAAGTCTACACTTCTTGCATTTGCAGTTTCTGTCAGGGCTATTCTGTCCACTGGAGAATTACTGCATTTCCATCACGGGACTTTTGCTTAAGCCACTCTGGATAAGAGCGCACGCTAAATGCTAATAAAGTAATATCCTTCTTTACAAATCGACTGTCTGCAGTTAAAACCATACACTTACAGTATAATTACACATGTACATCATCCTTATTGTCTTAATCCATATGTGAACATGTCTGAAACATAGCTGCAAGTTGCAACTGTGGAAGAGAGGTGGATTCGGTTTCTTGTATATAAATGCATTTATTATTCTATTAAAAGCATCTACTATACATTTACAAAATGAGGGGGGACACCCTTTTTAGGCAGCCTTACCCTATTTCAACCACAACTGTTTAAACGTATGTGTTCCTGGCCCTTTTCCTGTTTTGAGATTTTTTTCATGGTTCTGCATCTAATTTACGGAAAATATCATCATACAAACCCCTTACTGTGATCAATCACAGACAGCAGAATAATACAGTGGTAGACTGAATCAGAGAAATATTGCTCCATCAAAATTTATTTTGCGCAATTGTTTGTTGCATCCCAAGTGAAAAGGATCTTTAACACATGCCTCCTGAAAAACAGTACAGAATTGAAAGCAAGAAATGGAAGAGCCCTAAAATTGGCATTGGCATTGACAGAGCCCTGTGACATGCATGTTAATTAACTAATTGGCATACATTAAAAAGGGTTCAAAATTACATATACAGTATGATGCTGAAAATGCATATCCTTCACAGTGTGTCTGAGAGGTAACTGGTTGGACCAAGACTACCTGTTAAAAAAAATCACTCATAGTATTTCAGATGCAAAGAAATGTGAGAAATGTAAACCATTGTTTTGTGACTGGTTAACATGAATGTACAATTTGCCATACAGTGGATACACAGTGGACATTTTTGTATTTGCAGTAACCTATAATAAATCTTCAAATTGAAATATTTGTGATTGCAGTTTTGTTGAGAACATCACAACCATACCACTCCTGGTTAGTGATTGGGCATTTCTAATACAGGCCTACTTCATTTTTTTAAAAGAAGAGATACTGTCCTTAACAAAAGAAACCCCTTAGACTACCAGCTACTTGCTGTGTTAGTTGCTGGTTGTCATAAATTTGTTCAGAGAAAGAAAGCATATAGCGTCATAATTATTAGGAAAATAATATTTAAAAATATATTTTTTTCAGAATAAATGATTAGAATCTTTCAATCTTAAGAATCTTTAAAAATCTACTTTTGAGAAAACAGATCTATATATGGACGCTGCATTTCTGCTTTATAATTTAAAGCAAAGGGATTCTAAGCAGGCATGGAGCGTGATGTCCAACAGACTCATTTATACAGGAGAAAAGTGAGAGCTATGGTACAGGACACTGCCTCAGCATTTGAACAATTTTTTCCCCACAATTTTAACTAACCAAGGTACCTCAAGGTCAAATAATACTCAGAATACATTAACTTATTATCTTCCTTCAAGTCATCCTAAACAAAGTAATCAATGGGTAACTGTCTCAAATGTGCATCATTTGAGACACAGTTTGTATTTCAATACCCACGCGGTGTGTAAAATAACCGGGGAGGCCATGAACAGCCATTTCCTGTGAATGAGCACAGGTTTCCTGACTGATGGCAGTCTCATTCTTCCGTGCAGAGACCCCTCAGAGACCCCTCACCCTTTTGGCTCCACCCCTCTTCAGCATGTGACAGAGCCCCTTTGACCTTTCAGTTCCGCCTTCTCTCTTCAGTGATTCAGTTCCTCTTGGCTCCGCCCCTCTCGTGTATCACAGGGTCCCCCTCCACGTCTTGGCTCCGCCCTTCTTGTATATCACAGCGTCCCCTCCAGCTCTTGGCTCCGCCTCTCCTTCTGCTGTTTTTTGAGGAGCTGGTACTTCTCCACATAAGCCTTCACCAAGTTGGCAACCCTCTCTGGGCTGATCTCCCCACTTTTGCTGCAGCAAATCTGGGACACATGATTGCGCACAACACATGAACATTTTTTATAATTTCACACAATATGCAAACAAATTACAATCAGTCCTGCTGATAAAACAGAGGATAGGACACCAATGTGATCAACCTATCAAGACAAGTAGGACAAGAATAGATTTCTCTCAGGTATTTCATCCTAAGGCAATTGTATCTTTCATCATACATAAAATACTAATCTGAAAGGTTGCAACTAAATGTTTATGAATGTTGCGTCTGAACCATTTTAGGTAAGAAAGAAGACTGGCTCACCTTCACCACTTTAATATCATCAGTTAATAAAGGAGCAGAGCTCATTTACACCATGCACTTACCTTTTGGACAGCTTTGCCCCAGATTTCTTTGTACTCCTCTTTTGTGATCTCCTTCTTCTGAAAAAATGGTTTGATGGCCAATTTCACCTCCTCAACAGCTCTTTCCTTCAGGTGCAGTTTCTTCATGTCCTGTTAATAAGCAGCAATCACAGAGCAAGCAGACCTAAATGTACTGAACCACTGGTACAGTTGCACACAAGAAGAGCCCTCCCACAGCGCTCTGCGGGAATACATCAATAGAAATTATGATGAGGCTGTGACTTCCAAGTCATCTGAGATCCGGAGTAAACGCTTAAAGTACTTCCAGAACTCCACACCAAATAATAAAGAGAAACAATTAACAATTCAAAAATTAACCAAAGCAAGTGTCAGTGAAATTGGTAAATTCCAGACATACGCATTTGAATAAATGAGTGTCTATTGCAACTAAATTTTAAAATACGTCTTGCACACCTTTTAGCATTTTCTACCACCATGATTTCACCTCAGTGGCACACAGCGACGTGTGAACAAAGGTTGTCCTGGAATTTTTTTAAATTAAATTTCAACTGAAATGCAGAGCAAAAAAAGGACTCAATGCCACCAGAGGCTGTGAGGTGTTAATTCTATTCTCCCTGCAGATTCAGGAGGAGTAGGTGAGCTCACACTGCTTCCTGTGTGTCACTGCATGCAGGGGAAGTCCTACTCTCCCTGTGCCCATCCGGCTGGTGTATAAAAGGTCTGACATTGAGGAATCATATCATTTCCCTGATGAATGTCTAAGGTACTCAAATGTCCCAAAGCTCGAGGGGGTTTACCTGTTCCTGGGTGGGGCTAGCAGGTATTTGAAGACCATCTTTGTCGCTCTGTCTCACAGTATTAGGAGGAAGCACTGCAAAATTAAGACACATTGTCCATCGTCATCGTCGAAAAAACACTATTCACTTGGCTTTAAAAATAACACTAGTACCACTCAATTCTCCATCTTGGCCAAAGCTCTGAAGTAAAGCGCATTGAAATATTGACCACAACCCATATCCCATACTGCATTTCATGCCAGAAAATGAGTGTATTTTGTAGTCCAAGACCTCAGTCACACTTACATCTTTTTGGCTGTGCAGGAGGTGCATCAACTTCCTGTAGACTCCAGGTTACCCTCTTCACTGGACGTCTTGATCTGGTACTGGAGGCCACGATCACTGCAGGCACCATTTCAGGTTTGACTGCTTCCTGGCCCTCCTGCTTGGCCACCAGTCTGTCCATAATCTTAGCATCTCCCATATCACCAACAGTCTCAGATATGGCTGTTATCACAGTGCTCTCCATGTTACCTACAGTCTCAGGTGTGTCTGTAATCACAGTTCCCTCCATGTCACCAACAGTCTCAGATGTGTCTGTAATCACAGTGCTCTCCATGTCACCAACAGTGTCAGGTGTGTCTGTAATCACAGTGTTTTCCATGCCTGTAATAGTCTCAGGTGTGTCTGCAATCACAGTGTTTTCCATGCCTACAATAGTCTCAGGTGTGTCCGTAATCACAGTGCTTTCCATGTTACCAACAGTGTCAGTTGTGTCTGTAGTCACAGTGCTCTCCATGCCTCCAACAGCCTCAGATGTGTCTGTAATCACAGTGCTCTCCATGCCACCTACAGTCTCAGGTGTGTCTGTAATCACAGTGCTCCCCATGTCACATGCAGTCCCAGTTACTTCTGTGTTAACAGACTTTCTAACACCCTGGCTATTGAGGGTATAGCCCACACTGAGATGGTTGGTGTCCTCCACAGAGATCTCCTTTGGCCGTTTCTTTGGGTGTGTAGCTGGTAGGGATTCTTTCATACCCTTCTCCTCCTGTGCCACAAAACGTTTCTGAGGTGAAACACTACCTGCACTGTCAGTCACCTCGCTGAAGTGCTCCTTTTTTCCTATGGGCAGAATAGCAGGTTGAGGATCAGTTTCCACATAAGTGGTCATTTGGGGCTGGCAGGACGACTTCATATGTGACTGTACCCTCAGCTCAATTTTGGCCATTTTCTCTAAATCTGCTTTAATTTCTCTTTTCCTCTTTTTTTCTTTTTTGTTCTCTGACCTACTTTTCCCCTTCTTGTCGACAAACACAAAAGCAGAGACCTCTTCTTTGACTCCACTGAGAGAAGCATTTTTTTCGGTTTTCAATTTTTGGGGTTTGCGCACATTACTGTGTGAAAAGTGTTTGCCCTGTTGCATTTCTTTGTGGTCTGTGGGATCTTTTGGATATTTGAGGGAGACAGGCTTCTGGTTGTTTACCAAGTCTGCGGGAGATACTGATGTGGGTATTTCTGTACTCCGAGAGTTCTCTCTGGAGCAAGAGCTGTGTGTTGAGTCTTTTTCATTTTTCCTATCTCTTGACAAAGATCTGGACCTAGCCCTATTCCCATCTTTCGACCTGGACCTGTCCTTTGACCTACGAGAGGACTGTGACCTCACCTGGTCTTTCCTCCTCTCTCTAGATCTGGACCTGGACCTGCTCCGTGGCTGAGAGAGGCCCTGGCTCTCACTGCCTTTCCTGTTGCGCCACTCATGATCCCTTTCACTGGGTATCCCGTTTCTGGATGGGTCTCCACTGCTGGAGTTCGACCACCTCTGCGGGGAACGTGACGGTGAGCATCTCCTTCTCTTTCTGGGTCTCTCGGGAGACTCGGATGGCGAGCTCTCTGATGAAGACCGCACTCTCTTCCTCTCTTTGGAAGGGGAACAACTTGTAGTCGTCTCCCTGCTCTTCATCTTAGTCTCTGTGCCACTCCGGCTGCCGTCCGGACCACCAGACCAGGTGTGGCGGTCCTTCAACTTGCCCCTCGCGTCTGGATCGCTCTTCCCTCTTGGGGCCGAACATGACGAAGACCTGGACCTGGAGTGCCGATCCTTGGGTTTGGATTTATTCTTCTCACTGCGCAAGCAGGAGTCCTGTTTCTGGGATGACGACACATTGCGAGATCTGCATTTCTTACTGTTTGCGTTTGCCACATCTGTTCTGCTGTTACAAATGGCAGGCTGCCCTTCTTGGAGCAAATTCCGATGGGAGACTCTTTCCATCTTAACATTCTCACTGCATTCTGAATATTTGGTTCTCTCCTTTATAGCCTCATCAATTGATTCGGGTTTTGTTCGGAAATCAGCATCGTCATAGTTACATCCATAAACATATGGTACTACCCCTTTTTCTCCTGGCATCACACCCTTGGAATGATGGTCCAGAGTGTTTCCCTCTGGGACGCCATCTGAGCAAAGCAATTGCGAGCCTATGAGGTGGAATGGGTCGTGTAGTTTCCCGCTTTGCTTCTCTGAGAGTCGATTCTCCGCAGACCCCAGGGAGCTAGTGTGCCTCTCTGGGCTGGAAGGGCATCTGGTGTGCAACACACTCCTGGGGGCACTGACACAAATGCTCACTGTTGAAGAGGAACTAGGGTTCAATGTGGAGGTCCAGGAAGAGGAGAACGAGGAGGTGCAGGAGGTGCCTGCTCTGTCCTGCGGGGTGGTCCTGCTGTCCGCTCCTCTTCTGATCTTCGGTATCCGAGGGAGCCTAGACACGTCCAGCAACAAAGGTTTGGAAAGGGCCTTTTTCACTGTCCCCACCCCTGTATCTGCCCCCTTCTCTCTGGAGGCCCAATCAGACATGCTGTTCGAATGCCTCAGAGGGAGGGAAGGGCTGCTGGTTTTGCTCCAGCTTCTCTGGCTCAAAGCAACAGGATTAACAGGTTGGGGCGCACAGACGTTAGGGGGCCTTTCGGGTGCAAGGTTTGGTGAGCAGACGTTTCCTGGCATGATGGGAGGCGCAAGAGGGGACGTAGGCTTAGCTGAGGATGAGCTGGGGCCAGGAAAGCTGTGCGATGAGGATGGTGTGTGAGGGAGAGGGTGGGAAGGCTCTGTATCTCCACTCGACCCAGAGCCACTGGCTATGCCCACGTGGACCTCAGTCTCAAACTCAAAAGTATCGGTGTGGCTGGAGATGCTGGTCTTTGATGACGATGCACAGACTAGAATGCAAACCAGAGACGTATGACAAATTCCATCCACCAAACAGTGCTGCAAATTCATCTATGATAAAAAAAAAATTTTAAAACTCCAAAAAAATAAAACTGGCTACCTGGCTTCCCAAGCTTCAGAGAACCATCTCTGTTGATGACCATGGTAGAGCTGTCCATCAACAGCAGGCTCTGGCCAGACAGGATGTTGCCAAGCAGGTCAGGTACTGGGGCTGAATCCTCCATAATGTCTGTCTCAGACATACTGCTGCTGTGCCTGGAACACCACCACAGTCATCCCCATAACACCTCCACAGTCATCCCCATAACGTTCTTACTGTCACCACAATCACTCCCGTAATATCTGTAAAACCACCAGTCAGTCCCATAACACATCAAACACCACCATAATCAGCCCTATAACGCTCCTATTGCCACCACAATCATTCTCATAATATCTGTAAAACCACCAGTCATTCTCATAACACTTACCACCACCACAATCAGCCCCATAACCTCTAACCCCACCACAGTCAGTCCCATAACACCTCCAACCCCACCATAATCAGCCCCATAATGCTCCTAATGCCACCACAATCACTCCCATAATATGTCTAAAACCACCAGTCATTCCCATAACACATCTAACAGCACCATAATCAGCCCCATAACGCTCCTATTGCCACCACAATCAATACCGTGATATCTCTAAAACAACCACAATCAGTCTCATAACACCACCAAAATCAATACCATGACACCTCTAGCACAGCCCCCATAATACATAGGAATCAGTCTGCCCCCTTGTATGCTGCCATGCCCTCTAACGTAATTGCTTGTTTTTCTTTCTATGTAGGCTTTAATTTTGGATGGCTGGCACCTGTGAGGTCGAAACCACGCCTTTATAACATGCGGCCACTGTGGGAGCGTGCACACTTTATGGGACCTAACAGCAGGAGAGACGGCCCAGAACGTGATTTCTATCATATTGTTTGAGCATCAGTTTTGTTAGTAATCTAGACCAGAGTAGAAAGTATGTGGAAGACTTTGTTTTGTCTTTCAGCCATTTTGTTTTTCGTTCAGGTAAGACAGCTAAGCTAACAACCTAAGTGCAAGTGAGTCAGTGAGCCGTTTTGATTCCCCCCAATACCTGTGTCATCTTGTTCTCCTGTCTGTTATAGTTGATCCTGTTCCTATTGTTATTAAAATATTGTGTCGCTATAACTGACACTGTGATTGTCTTTTTGGTGCCCTTTTGAGGCATATTACTTATCTTCAATGTGTATGGCTATTTTATGTTTTTGTAAATGTGAGCATGTGTAGATGTACGCCGATCCACGCACATGCATGCGTGTTTTATGAGAGCAAACGTTTATGTGTGCGTCCATGTGCGCATACGTTTGTGTGCAAGTACACATCAGCGTTCATGCGCACATGTATGCTTTGCCTGTACATGCATACGTGTACGAGCACGTGTCTACCTGGAGAGGCCATGCTGAATGGGCCGGGCCACAGGCTGGTGCGACCGTAGGGCAGAGTGGGACAGGCCCCGCCTACTCATGTCCACCACGGGGAGAGACTCTCCTGCACTGCTCCTTTAAAACACCACAGCACTGTCACTCCTCTGAGCTTAATACACACCCACTCGCCACCCTGCACACCCACTCCACAACCACGCACTGCCACTGACTACACTGCAAAATATGTCTGTCTTAACAAGTGTTTTAGTCTTGTAATGAGACATTAAATCTTATTTATTCTGTCAAGTAGAAAATATTAGTTTGTTTTAAGTTACTTCTCGTCCCATTGGCAAATCTTGAAATAAGTAAAACTCACCCGATTGGCAATTTTATTGTCTTATTTAGCAAAAACGAAATAATAGAAATAAGAATTTATGTCTAAATATAAGACTAAAATTATCGTTAAGATCGACGGATTTTTTTGGTTTTTGCAGTGTACACTGCAGTCCCACACCCACAGCCCAGAACCCACTCTCAGAACCCTGCACCTATATACACTCAACACACTACAACTCCCACACTGCTTCACTGCACTCCACAATTCACTATCATTGCAGCCCACACCCACTCATCAACCAGCACAACTGACTCGCAGGAAGACTACAAAACATCATATGTCATCGTGAAATTAGATGCCTCTGGTGAAAACAAACACAGAAGCAATTGGACCTACGCTATTTATTGCGCAATCTGTGACATACTCGTCATCAAAGGGGTCCAGATCCGAGGAGTCTCCATATACAGAGAGGGAGGCAGGTCTGATTTTGGGATGGTATCCCAGGGGTCTAGCGGGGGGGCTCTGCTTTGGCTTCCCCGTCCTTGAGCTCTTGGTGATGCGAGAATGAGGGGCGGGGTCTTTCTTCGCCACCTCGGGGAAGCAAAGCGTGACGTTGCTCACTACTGTTTGGTCAGCAATGAAATGTTTTGGAAAAAATATATCCAAAATAGTCAACACAATTCATCTACGCTGAGTTTAAGAAAGGTTCTGGTCATTGTCTATGATTCCCACTCACTTATTTCACTGCGATTCACTGTGATTCCCCTCACCTGCTTCTGCCCAAGTCTGGTGCTGTTGAGATGTCCTCTGTGGAGTTTAATGTCCTTCCCTGCAGTTCGGTTCTTACTGCTGGACGAGGAAGAGGATTCTGTACTCGCCTTCTTCCTCTGGGTTTTCAAGTGTTTTTCATCTGACCCAAAGCATAACAGCATAACATGGGATACACTTGTCACCATTAGCTAACGCCAAGATCATGCTGAGATCAGTCATATTACAGCTAATTTCATACGGCAGGCATACACCGGGATGCTAACGCACAGTTCACAACAATAAAATAATTCACATTTCATTCTTTCTTCACATTTCATGCTGAAGTCATATAACAAAATCTATCATACAGTACATACTGTAGTGACAAAACAATTTAAGTGATAATGTATGCCTAAAACAACTTGTGTCACAGTGAGGTCATAAAAAAAGTAAGTTATCACACAACACATACTTTAGTCATTAAACAATTAATATTTCATGGAGCAGGTAGTTATTCAGGTGTTACTTTACCTGTCTTTCCTTTGTGTGTACATGCAGAGGAGTTCAGCACGGCACTGATCGTCCCATCCAGCCAGGTGGACTGTATTAAATACCTGGGCACATGCTGATAAACAAAAGCCAAATCTGTGTAAGGACTTCTGTGGTCCTTGAAGACATTTGACAAACAAACCCACATCTCTGTCCTTACAGATTTTTCCCAAAGCAATTATATTCCTCAATAAAAACAACATACTGGGATACCAGAAACAATAAGAACCACACCCTGATTTAACATGCAATCTTCTGGTCCATAACCATAGCTGTCCGCTGCACAGCTATGAATCTGACCAATGAAGACCAACCATTTAAACTCATTCACACGCATATTTTGGAATTAACAAACTAGTACACAATTACATCACTTGCAGTGCAAACCTGGTGAGCATGCGCCTGTGTGATGCGGTTCCTGTTCACAGTGGCTCGGACCCTCTCGCTCTGGCGTGTTCGGGCGATGCTGCGCATCCGACCTGCTGTGGAGGTCCGTAGACGGCCGCTAGTGGGAACGGCGTCGGTCTGGAGAGCCACCACCTCGTCTTCACTCACCTCCTCCGCGGAGTCTGAGAGATAGTGAGCGCATGAGACCGCAGTGTGAGCGCATGAGACCGCAGTGTGAGCGCATGAGACCGCAGTGTGAGCGCATGAGACCGCAGTGTGAGCGCATGAGACCGCAGTGTGAGCGCATGAGACCGCAGAGTGAGCGCATGAGACCGCAGAGTGAGCGCATGAGACCGCAGTGTGAGCGCATGAGACCGCAGTGTGAGCGCATGAGACCGCAGAGTGAGCGCATGAGACCGCAGAGTGAGCGCATGAGACCGCAGTGAGCGCATGAGACCGCAGAGTGAGCGCATGAGACAAAGTGTGAGCGCATTAGACCGCAGAGTGAGCGCATGAGACCGCAGTGTGAGTGCATGAGACCGCAGAGTGAGCGCATGAGACCGCAGAGTGAGCGCATGAGACCGTAGAGTGAGCGCATGAAACCACAGAGTGAGCGCATGAGACAAAGTGTGAGCGCATGAGACCGCAGAGTGAGTGCATGAAACCGCAGAGTGAGCGCATGAGACAAAGTGTGAGCGCATGAGACCGCAGTGTGAGCGCATGAGACCGCAGAGTGAGCGCATGAGACCGCAGAGTGAGCGCATGAAACCGCAGAGTGAGCGCATGAGACAAAGTGTGAGCGCATGAGACCGCAGAGTGAGCGCATGAAACCGCAGAGTGAGGGCATGAGACCGCAGTGTGAGCGCATGAGACCGCAGAGTGAGCGCATGAGACCGCAGTGTGAGCGCATGAGACCGCAGTGTGAGCGCATGAGACCGCAGTGTGAGCGCATGAGACCACAGAGTGAGCGCATGAGACCGCAGTGAGCGCATGAGACCGCAGTGTGAGCGCATGAGACCGCAGTGTGAGCGCATGAGACCGCAGAGTGAGCGCATGAGACCGCAGAGTGAGCGCATGAGACAAAGTGTGAGTGCATGAGACCACAGAGTGAGCGCATGAGACCGCAGAGTGAGCGCATGAGACCGCAGAGTGAGGGCATGAGACCACAGAGTGAGCGCATGAGACCGCAGAGTGAGCGCATGAGACCGCAGAGTGAGCGCATGAGACAGTGTGAGCGCATGAGACAAAGTGTGAGCGCATTAGACCGCAGAGTGAGCGCATGAGACCGCAGTGTGAGTGCATGAGACCGCAGAGTGAGCGCATGAGACCGCAGAGTGAGCGCATGAGACCACAGAGTGAGCGCATGAAACCACAGAGTGAGCGCATGAGACAAAGTGTGAGCGCATGAGACCGCAGAGTGAGCGCATGAAACCGCAGAGTGAGCGCATGAAACCGCAGAGTGAGCGCATGAGACAAAGTGTGAGCGCATGAGACCGCAGTGTGAGCGCATGAGACCGCAGAGTGAGCGCATGAAACCGCAGAGTGAGCGCATGAGACAAAGTGTGAGCGCATGAAACCGCAGAGTGAGCGCATGAGACCGCAGAGTGAGTGGATGAGACCGCAGAGTGAGGGCATGAGACCACAGTATGAGCGCATGAGACCGCAGTATGAGCGCATGAGACCGCAGTGTGAGCGCATGAGACCGCAGAGTGAGCGCATGAGACCGCAGTGTGAGCGCATGAGACCGCAGTGTGAGCGCATGAGACCACAGAGTGAGGGCATGAGACCGCAGAGTGAGCGCATGAGATCGCAGAGTGAACGTATGATATCGGAGTGTGAGCGCATTAGACCGCAGTATGAGCGCATGAGACCGCAGTATGAACGCATGAGATGCAGTATGAGCGCATGAGACCGCAGTATGAACGCATGAGATGCAGTATGAACGCATGAGATGCAGTATGAGCGCATGAGACCGCAGTATGAGCGCATGAGACCGCAGTATGAGCGCATGAGACCGCAGAGTGAGCATTGTGCTGTCCAGTGCAGTGCTCATTGTCATTACCTGTGTGGGGGTTATTACTAGTACACTCTGGGCAGAACCATTCCTCCACAGGCACTGCATCCAGTGGAGGGGTCAAGCACTCTATGTGGTACCTGTCACAACATACAGAGTAGGGGTTCAGTCTATCATTATATCAAGAGTGGAGGGTAGAGTGAATATTCCAGATAGAAATGTTGGATCTAGTGCAACACTGCCTCCTTAATGATCATAACCTCTGAATGCATTCTTCCTCACCCTGCATCACATCCGTCACACAGCAACAGGCGGTCTTCTCGGTCCCTTCGACCGCACACTTCACAGCTGGTCTGGTCAAAATCCACACTGATCTCCTCCTCCTCCACCTTCACTGGCTCCTGCACTGGGATCTGCAGACAGACAAACTCAGTGTCAATTCAAAATCGAGAAAAAAAATAATAAAACCCCGGACACCCTCTCCAGACAAATATCTGAGCCAGAACATCTTAGATGGGAAATCAACTCCGACTCTGTTCAAACGGGAAGCCGACATGGACAATTTCCAGAACATTTACGGGTTAAGATGCATGTGTGACAGGGGTTTAGAATTATTGTTTTACATTTTTCATTTCATTTAATTTACGTTAAATGCGCTGACACCAGACCTGGGTCAAATACATGCATTTGAAAATCGCTTCACTCTTTAGATGAAGTTCCGCAGTCCCCTGAGAAATTTAATGAGGCAAGTTACAAACCAAAAAGTACAATTACATGAAAGTAGAATTTTGTTGGACTCAAGAATATCAGTGTAAATATTTATTTGGTTTTACAATTTTCAATAATCTGCTGATGTGTAAATGGTAAAAGTATTTCACAAAAAGTATTTGATCCAGATCTGGCTTACACCTTTATAAACAAGCCAGTTATACTTATTCTAGAATGCAAACCTGAAGCAAATCAAAGCAGAGGCAGGTGTAGGTAATGTTATAAAAATCAACATTTGATGCAACGTACCATTTTTTGGACTTTCCCCCCATAACACTTCCTCAGGTGGATGCTGCCGAATGCGAGGCGATCGACGGGACAGGAGTTCACATTCTGGGGAGGAAGGAAGACACGGCAGACCCGCTCTTATTTTGAAATAAGCGGTCCTAAACTTAGGAAGTAAGAAAATCATTTGAGGCGCGGAATCCTTCGCGCTACGTGCTTGAGGCAAACGGGAGCAGCGAGCCCACCTTGGACCACTCCAGGATGCAGTCCAGGCAGAAGTGGTGCAGACAGCTTGCGGGAGTGGCCACCGGCTGCTCCTGGAACGAGTGCAGGCAGATGGGACATTTCTCCGCCTCGTCGTCTGAACTCAGGTCGTCCAGCAGAGCAGCGACTCTGGCTGCAGAGCCCTCCACCCCCTTCATAGCACCATCCTCCCTTTCCAGACACACTTGAAGACAAACATGGACATTTTATTTTATAAATTATTTTACAAAGTGCAAGGTAAAACAGTCCCTATCCATTCGTCCACCTGGTGTAAACATGCAAACACAGATCTGACAGACTGTCAGAGAGAGAGAGACACACATGGACAGACAGACAGTGTATGGCACAATATACAATATCGATACAATTGAAAATGATCTTAAGCAAGGGGACTAAGTCCAAATAGAAGAAAATAAAAAGAGAAAATACATTTGAATACATTCGGTGGACTCAACAATAAGAACGGAAATAATGAAAGCAAATTCTGAAAAATGGAGAGAAGAAAAAAATAAATAAGGAAAATAAATAAAACATATCAAGAACAGAAAAAAAAAAACCCATAAGATAGAAATAGATGGTAATTAGATGGCGAGGAGTGTTACTGAAATGTAAGTATGAGCAGTGGCAGACATGCACATTGACATTGCACTATACCTGCAATCCACCACTCAGTCAAATACGAATGCAAAACAATAAATGCGGGCATCACAATACTTCTTTTCAGCTCGTACCATCGCTGTCCTCTTCATCTTCATCTCTATCTTCCTCTGCCTCGTCCTCTTCCCTACTGCCAACACTTTCCTCCGAGTTGCCTCCCTCTGCAGCACTGTCCTCTGAACAAAGAAAGACGTGTGGCACGTCAGCACCTAAACAAAACATGACAGCACTCACCTGCCAATGGGCCTTTCTCTGTCAAATCCACAGGTCTAATCACACATTACATTACATTACATTACATTACAGGCATTTAGCAGACGCTCTTATCCAGAGCGACTTACACAACTTTTTATCATTTTTTTACATATAATCCATTTATACAGCTGGATATATACTGAAGCGATTCAGGTTAGGTACCTTGCTCAAGGGTACAATGGCAGTGTCCTACCTGGGAATTGAACCTGCTACCATTTGGTTACAAGGCCAGTTCCTTAACCATTATACTACACTGCCGCACTCATTATGCAAACACTGTTTTAAATAAGTACAACAGCTTGCTCACACTCCTTTGGTGTTCTTGAAGAGCGGTGGATTGATGTCACCTCTGTAATTAATTACATTTTTTTAATTGAGGCAGCAAAAAAATAAAAAAATAAATAAAAATCTGCTTTTGGATCCAGCCCTTCAAATGTAATCTTCTCCCCAAACTGTAAGTTGATTCTCACCTTCATCTGTCAGGACGAACAAATTCCTCTGGCCTCTCCTTTGAGAAACCTTCCTGTTCACTAGCACTTCCTGGCTGTCCTCCTCGTCCATAGCTCAGTATTACCAGAACTAGAAAAATAGAAATTTTACATAGGCTACACAAAGATACACGATACATAATACCACATTGTCATGATACAAACTTTCTACCACTATAAAATTCTTACACAATCGTGTTACTGTTTTGCTGTCATAGGTCTAATGGCTGTCTATTAGCCTACAAAATAATTAAGTTTGCGTTTAGCTTAGCAAGGCCACTTCTATTTTTATCTCATTTTTTCCCTCTGTTTGTTTTTTGTATGTTTAAATGCTTTAAAATACATTGCGTTAAAAAAAACATACACAATACTATAACGCAGTCACTGCATCACCTGTTTAAAAGGGTTTCAGTGGCCATTTCTCTGCATATCGTGCGAGTATCACCAAAACACTAAAGAGAGGCAGGGGTGTCAAACTCCAGTCCTGGAGGGCCACAGTGTCTGCAAGTTTTTGTGGTTTCCTTTCAATCAGCAGCCAATTAAGGCCTTGAGAACAAGGTATGTGGACTCTAGTATAGCCATTCAATGACTTAAACTAATCACTTGTGCTGAAACACACCAAAAATCAGCAGACACTGCGGCCCTCCAGGACTGGAGTTTGACACCCCTGCGCTAAAGGGTAGACTACTATAACAATATCGCCTAACATTGCTTTTTCGCAGTTTGACAACTATAACAACATTATGTAGCCTTTCTAATATGAAAACATCATGAGAATGGACCATTCAAAACTAAAACTAAAACAACATGTGGAAAAAGATTACGCATTTCGGATGATTGGCCTGACTTGTTCAGATATCACGCAATTATAGGCTACTACTGGGAATGCACACGACGTTTACAGTTATACTGATCAGGTCGCGGATGAAGGGCGCACAATAGGTTATAGGCCTAATAAAGCTAAGAATAAATGACAAACATACTGTATCTTCCAAGAAGGGCCATGCAAAGGCTTAAGCCTAAACTAACGTTACCAGTTTACTTGTTGCGTGTGTTGTTCTGCGTGTTTTACTCTAGTTTCCCAGCCAAACGTTACAATATAGCATTTCATCAGTGGAAGAAGCTTTAAAAACTTCTTAAGTCTCACATAACAGTGTTAATTTAAAAATAATATATAGACTAGCCTACTAAATAATCTTTGTCAAGCGCAAACCAGACAACAACCGCAATGGAAGCCGCAACTGCTACTAAAACCCATGCTTCGTTGAATAACATAGGCTATTTAAAACATAATAGGCTATTTTAAATCCGACAAAATAGAGCATAAATAACAATAAGATGCTTGTATATTATCCCACTGTTGCCAAATGCGTTCACACGTTACAGAAGGGCAAATTCTGCTGTACACCTACCCTTATTAGCGGTAGCGATATGGGCTGTGTAGCAAAAGTATTTTGGAGTGTAAAATGTGTTCGTTGATTGAGTGACACTGCCGGCTGGAGTTTGCAACGGAAATGGCCGAACGTGCTCACTCACGTCCCTGTAACACTCTTAAAGATATAGTACGAGTCATATTCATGCACATTCAATTAGCTATTGTATTAATCTGAACTGTACTTGATAATCATTTAAAATTGTTCAGTAAAAATGGGATGTGTACACATTTAAATCCATTGACAAATAATAAAAATGTAACTTCTGAAATTGTAATTAGGCTATTACTGAACTAATATTACTCAATATTGTTCTTGTATTCAAACGTTTTGCCTTGTTTTCCGTTGGTTGTAGCCAACCTCCAAGTAATATATCTGAATAATGAATTTTTATTCATGAGGAAATATTTGTAGTTGGCCCAATTTCCATTTGTGTGTGTGCGCGCATGCGCGCGTGAGTGTATGTTTATTTGTGAATGCGTTTGCTGCTTGTGTAATGTGTATTAAGTGAATAAACCCTGTTTTCTAGAAACATTAAACTGACATTGCGCCGTGATTGCATTGCTTCATGCGAAATATAGGAAACATGTCCATGCATCTCCACCTAGACTCCACCCCCCAAAATCTCTGAAACACTTAGTGGAAGCTCAAATGTAATACACGCTTTCTGCCATTATTTTGTTTCAAAACATTCGTTTTTCAACTCAAAATGCTGCAGAAAGACCAATATTGATCTATGGCAAGTTGTAGCTGGCAATAGAAGCAAATGACTGAAATATGCACAGCATGCAATACTATACTATGAATACTATGAAACAACTGACCTATTTTTAATTGAATGGCTTCATGATTTATGACACTACACACCTGTTACCCTGACATCTGTAGACATAAAGACTTTCGAGAGCCATAACAGGCCCAATGCTCAACCCCCTACAGTTTGCCTACAAAGCCAACAGGTCTGTGGATGATGCAATCAACGTGTGACTGCACTTCATACTCCAACACCTTGACAGCCCGGGAACATATGCAAGGATTCTATTTGTTGATTTCAGCTCTGCGCTCAATATATACCAGAACATACCAGAACTCCTACACGTCAAGCTCTCCCAGCTGACTGTGCCTGACCCGACCTGTCAGTGGATGACTGCCTTCCTGACAGACAGGAGACAGCATGTGAGGTTGGGGAAGCACACATAAAGACACTGACCTTAAGCACTGGCGCCCCCGGAAGCTGTGTGCTCTCCCCTGCTCTGCTTTTTCTGCGCAAATGACTGCACCTCCAAGGATCCCTCTGTTAAGAAGTTGTGTAAGTCGCTCTGGATAAGAGCGTTTGTTAAATGCCTGTAATGTAATGTAATATAATGTTAAGCTCCTTAAATGTGCAGATGACACAATATTGATTGGTCTCATCCCAGCCAGCAATGTGGAGTCAATCAAGTTCCTTGGCACCGCAATGTCCCAAGACCGTAAGCGGGAGATAAACATGTAACAAAATCACTCAAAAGACCCAGTAGAGGATGTATTTCCTGAGCGAGTGTCGTGGTTTCCAAGCGACAAGAATTCTAAGTTTTTCAGCTTACGGTCCTAATTTTTTCTAAGTTCTTCAATCAAGAGGATGAGGCAGAGTCTTCCAGAATAATCAGACTTTAATACACAGAAACTCTTAAAGCCGAAACAGCTTCTGCAGAAGTGTTCAAAGTGTTTACAGTTACATCTCCATTTATACATTTATTTGAGCACATAGTCCATCCCATTCTCCACAAATCCAACCCAAATCTTCGCCCTGCAGGTGTGTCACTACTGCACGCCACCATGGTTTAACAGTAGCTTCCCATCGGCTTCCCATCATTTGGCTTTGTGTTAATTGTTTTGGTTAACCCCTATAACCCTACGTTTGCTGATTCTTTGGGAAACATGATGGTTTCCACAAAATATTTCTCCCCCGGCATCCATCCCCCGGATTTCTCCCCTGGCATCCGCTCCTTGGAGAGTTTTGGAAAGTCTCCAAACTCCCTGAGCTAACCTTATTGATCTGAGCTACCATATTTATTCAGGTTACTCAATCATTGTGGCACCACAGTCAAAACAAAACATCTCAAAATAAAAATGACTACATGCCCAGATTCCAAAGTACAAGATACAGATGGGTATATGTCACTGTGACCAGATAATCTCTTCTTACAGGGCCCTCTCGGATCCTGTTGTCAATTCTGAGCCTGAGCATCTGCTAAACTTCAGCTTCTCACAGTTTCTTGTTCCATAACAACTAATGACTCATTTATACGATTACAATGCATTATTATATATATCATTATTATTATTATTATTATTACAGTGTTGTTCACTCAGTGTGCCTCTATACTTATTCAGTGCTCATACATTGTGGTTTTTTAATACATTTCTAATACAAATCCATACACCTTTGTATGCTGTGTACAGGTAATACAGTTTACAGGTGACCCATGTCCCAATGGAATATTTCCAACACGAGCTGAAGAAATTCAATCGGCCTCGGACTCTGACGGCTCAAATCTAACACTGCTATAATCAAAACCATCCCCAGCTCCACCGCAACCCTTCTGGCTTGGGTGGGACACGGGGCAGGGCCCGACCGCAGTGCATCGTCTGGTCTGCAACGCATGGGATACAACCCGCCCGCCCTCCAGCACCTCTACGATTCCACATCCAGGAAGCACTAAAGATCACGGCTGAGCCCTCACACCCTGGCCACCGCATTTTACAAGCTCTCCCTGCAGGGAAGCTTTTCCAGGCGATCGGAGACAAGAACAGCTTCTTCCCCCTGAGCTGCGGCCCTTATAAATAACTGAATGCACACTACTGCGCCACTTTGCGCTAGGTTTCTACAGCTGGTATCTAGCCCCTAGTCTAACTGTCACGACCTGTATAATATATTGCAGTATTACCTAGACGCTACAGTGTTACAATGTTAATACTTTAACGCTATTACTATTTCTTATACTCATCCACATGCAATACTCTCATGATTTGTGTAACCTACATAATTCTGGTAATTTTACATTTTATTTTATGTAATTTTTATATACTTATTTACTTTTATTTTAATTTTATTTTTATATTCTTTATTTCCCTTGCTCCTTGATCTTTTTGATGTGCTTGCTATTGTGTATTGTTTAACGTGATCTATGTGCAAACTTACTGGGTAAATAAATTTGATTCTGATTCTTTAAACAGCTTTTCCAGCACAAAGAACATAATTTGTGTGGCAGAGGAAAATAAGAGCACACTGTAAAAATGTAAACTTTAAACTGTTAATTATTGACAGTTTACAGTAAGTTTAGAGTAGGCGAAATACAGGAGATTTAGAGTAAACACAGGACATTTACTATTACCAAAATATACAAGAGATTACTATAACGCTATGATACACTAAATTAGTGCATTTTCCCATGGCAGCCATTTTGCCATAAAATCATAAATGCACATATAAGTTCCACAACAAATCATGCTTAAAGTCTATTAATCTCACTCTTCGTACTTCATTGCTGAGCTATTGCTAGTGGCAATAAACTTAAAAATAATGTAACAATAACTAAAGTTAATAATAATGCAACAATGCAAAGCAGATGCATAAATAACTAGATACAATGGCTTTAACAGTGATTTACTGTAAAAAGCCTTTGACCATTGAACAGTGTCAGAATTACTCTGAACTCACAGAATGAACTCTTTTAAAAGCATAGTAGGCAACTGTCACATAGAAGTTTAATGTTAAAACATTTCTCTAAATTTGCCATTTAAAAAAAAAAAACATTTAATTGTACATATTCACACCGTAAATTTGTGTTCCAGAGAACTGTCCAGAAGTTTGTAGGTTGAAATATTAAATGATAATTGGACATACTAAATAAGCAATTAAACACTATCATACAAATTATACATCATGATTTAAAAAAGAAAAACATGAAACATACGGTTTGGGACGACTATTATGTTTTACTTTTTCCCGTTTGAATGCCACCAAAAAAAATCTTGACCATGCAATTGCACGCTGTCAGCATGTGCCTTTTGATTACGTTTCAGATTAGCTTTGAATTTAGAAAGCCGTGTGCGCAGTAGCTCTCATCCTTTCACTTTCCCGCTCCGTTCCAATATCAATGCCGTGTCACTCCACTTCCTCAGTACGTGCACAAAGACACTGGGCTCATGGCAAAACTGTACATTACGGGACAGAGTACAACCACTCTGCGCAAGGGTTGGGCCGCTTTTCGAAATTTGACTGAAGAATTTTCTCTTTTGACTCCGGTAATGGATGTTGCCACGTAGGCTACTACGCTTGTTTCATTAATGGAAAATCATGGAATCCACTGTCCCGTGTGAAATTTACCAGGGACAAGAAAAATATGACGTAAAAATGGTTTCTTCCCAAAGCAAACGTGCAGAACTGAACGCACCGCGCCCAGCTATAACTCAAGAAAATCCACCGAACCCATTGGTGACATTTAGCACACCCTCAAAGGCTGTAATACGATAGGAATCCTTATTAGGCGGGCTTTCCAGTACAACTCTGTCTATTCATTGGATGTACTTGAGGCCAATAAAATAGTAATTTGCATAACCCGGTCAGGTTGCAGACACAGAGGTGTGGGATGGGCTGGATTTGTGGAACTCAACTTCTGCGATAGTATGTGCCGTAATTAAATAACATTTAACTTTATTACAATATGATATTATTTTCAGCGTAAATCATTGCACATATTATAATCATAGAAACGTCAAAGGACACTGAAAATGTATCCGAAAAAGACAAGTCTTCGTCAAGAAAGGAAAAAAACTTAGCTTGGTGAGTAGGCTACGTCGCATGCAACCTTCCGCAAATTATATTGTAGTTCATTTAATGTTATTATGTAAATAGTTTGAGGATATTTACTAATACAAAATTATGAATCGTGCTATGGTCTCTACAATGATTCTACATCGTAACGTTATTAATTGCTGGTATTTCTTGAAAATGTTTTACCATGTTCTTGATTTGACAGGATTCATAGCCTACTTTAAATCTGATATCAGAATAGTTGCCATTTTCGAATACAGCTGAATTCTGTAATGAGCTATACTAACTAATCCTACCGTGTGGCAATTATTATCATTATTGTTATTATTATTATTATTTTTATTATTATTATACCCTTCCAGGCTCCAGCACCTTTTGGGCATGTGAAGCTCCTTCCACAAGCAGGTCAGCCACTGACTAACGCACATTGCGCGTGTTCCTCCTCCACTGTGCGTGTGACAGCGGCTAACCAGCTTTTCGGGGTACCGTCGCTAGGAATGCAATGGGGCCGAGGAGAGAATGCACAGGTTGTCGAACTCTGTGAATCTGCCACTACGTACATCAACCTCGAACAGATCAGTTGTGTGGAAGTTATTGGTCCATGCACGCACGTCACTATGTTCACACATGTGCATATTTATTTCACACGTGCAATCAGTTCCAGCCGTTGTCCCTCAGTGTCTGCTCTCATACCGCCAAAACAAAAGGTGTACCAAAAGTGAGTTTTCATTAAAATGTTCCTTAGCCGGATAAAAAAATGTGGAAATGCTAAGTGCATGAATTAGTATTATTTTCAATAGCACCTATTAGCATCCATAGCTCGGTTTCATGGAGCACTGAACCATCACGCCTACATCTTGCCATATCTTTTAAGAGATGTTCTTAGTCTTAGGAAATTTATTGTGTTGGTTTGTGCAGCTGTTGTGATTTTTATGTACAAAACATATGTAGTTAGCTTAGTGGTGCGTAGTGCTTTTGTTGACATGAAATTATACAGAGATGTAGAGTACGATACCTACTTACACAGATTGACAGAGGTAGTCACTACATTAAGTCAGATTCATTCGTCAGATTCTTTGTCTGATCCTCTTCCTCAGAAGCCCGGTCTCATTGACCATGAGCTCTGTTTCAGCGACAGTGTAGTCCATCTCAGCAATAAAGTGATGTACCTCATTGAAGGTGTGGTTTACCTTAGCGATAGTGTGGTTAATTCAGTAAAGGTGTAGTCCACCTCAGTGACTGTGTTGTCTGTTTCAGTGAAGGCGTGGTTCATTGCAGTGACAGTGATTACTTTAAATTTGCTCAGACAATTTGTCAACTACATTCAGATCCTCAGCTATGTACAGTCATGTGAAACAGTAAGTACACCCTCAAACGGTAGTCAGTTTTTTTGACACAAGTTTATTTTATTTTAATTTAAAAAAAATATTTTTTATTTTTTATGGATGGATCACTTTAAGGGTTGTTTCTCCCGACTCATTTTCCTATTGAACTCTGGAAAAATAAGTCAGGGGAAAACAACCCTTCAAGTGATCAATCCATATCTACTGCATATCTGGCAGCAGAGTGATGGTTTGAGGCTCGTTTGATACCTCAGACCCTTGATGACTTACTGGCATTTAGCCAACCATGGGTTCCATACTATTCCCATGTAATTTACAGCTTAATCTAGTCCCACCCCCAAATTCCCATAGAGATCCATTAAAATGCAGAGAGGCTATAGTATCGCATGTTAGAGTACCTGAAAATAAGAAATCTTCCAAACTTCCCAATTATTATCTATCTAATAACTGGACAAACATTTACACCTGTTTTGTGCACCAGACATCAATTTTAATCAATATATTTCATAGTAAAATTAGGGGTGTACTTAATTTTTCCTCATGAGGAATTTGCATTTATGATCATTTTAATTGCTTAAGTGATTCCAAAGTCTACTTTTTTTTAGCATAATTTGTTGAATTAGTTTACCTTACTCAATCAATATGGTTTAAATTAAAATAAAATCAACTTGTGTCCAGATGTGTCAAAAGAAGCTGACTACCGTTTGAGGGTGTACTTACTTTTTCAAATGACTGTATGTATGTAGATACTTTATACTCTTCTGTATTATATTCACTCTTTTTTGTATCATACTTGGATACATTTAGTATACTAGTAGTTTATTAGGATTACTTGGGTATATTTGTACATATTCTGTACTCAGACAGACAGGAGAGACTTGTGCTTCCCACCCAGCAGTCCAAACATTTTATGTTTCCCTACACCCTAAGGGACTACCCCCTTTAAGAGGCTCTAGGCCCCAGGCCCCAACTAGCTCTCACCTTTAGCTGTAGTTTATACTGCTCTGAAAATCCATACTGCTTAACATTCATTCTTTACAGTTGTGGCTTGATGTCAGGAACTACCTATCTGATCAAAGTTCCTGAATAAGTGATATTGTACAGTTGTATTTACTCATCGTAATGTACTCACTGCCTTCAGATTCAGATCAGTCAAAGTGTTTCTGGAGCCTCCTTAATCCTAGTCGTGATGCCAAGTAATAGGGGAATACTTCCTCTGAAGAGTGTCATTGAATGGGAGGAGTCTTTAACTCCTGCGCAGTGCAGGTTTTCAGGATCAAAGCCTCACACTATAAAAACAAAGCATATGTAATGAGAGCAGTACGCGGCTGCACAGGCTGCTTTGGAGTTATTTTAAAGAGTATTTTTTTGCTTCGGGCCATGAACCCTCAAATGCCATAAACCTGCCATCATAAAGCTGTCAGGTCATCCGAAAAATGTCTGGGCCAATCAAAACCATCCACTAAAACTGAAGTAGAGTAAAAAAAAAAAAGATAAAAAAGAAGAGCTATCCCATTAGGAAGAGGGTAATGTTAAAGCATAGTTTAGGCAAAAGAGGAGGGGGGGGGGGGGGCACTGTAGCCAGAGAGTGATTCTAAGATATGGGACAGAAAAGAGGTTGAAAGATGATGGATTTTTACCACACAGAATAGAATTCCTGAGCCAATTACCTGCTTAATGAGTAAATTCATTCACTGTGACCCTCCTCTTATGGTTTTTTTAAATGAGACATTAGGCTATGTTCAAATATGGTTACAAAATATTTTAAAGTATCATTTGGTGCATGTAGCAGGTGCACTGTTTAATTTGACCGGTGTGAATATCAGTTGTAATGTCAAAGTGTATTATATAACGTTTTTAATGGGTCATCTTGTGACCTACTTCAGCCCCTCCCACAAACCACCAATGAGTACTGTTTTTCGGGAACTGCCATAGACGAGACAGTAGCAAGGTGACAGAATAGCCTGATGTAGATTGTTGGGAGTTTAAAGCAGCTGTATTCGACGCCTGATATGCCTAAATTCAAGTTTTGTATGCTGTCTTTAAGAAAGCTTACCAGTCCTTAAAGCAAAAAATGTGAAGTGAGACAGAATTACTACCAATTTATATTTGTATAAATTGCAATCAAATCATTTTGCCTCGAATTGAATTGACATGGAGGGGGGAGGTAACTACTGTTTGACATGTGGTTTAACTTTTTTGCTTAGATATTATCAACAGCTCTGTGTTATGTGCTCAGCTGCAGTGTACATTATGGGCCACGCCAATAATCACTCTTTAAACCTGCCCAATCGCACTGTAGACTGATAGCACACTGAGTACTGTGTGCCATTTGCACTAAAACCAGTAAAACACAGCCATTGGGCAATGACATTTGACTTGTTCCAATGAATTACTAAATGTGATTGTTTGACTATATTCAAATTATTCAACAAACATTAGAGGTTAGAATGATTTTCATTAACTGCACCCGGAGGTCTTTGAATGAATATAAACTTGTTTGAAAAGGAATGTGTCTGTGTGGTTCTTTCCTCAAATATGTTCTTGACTCTGTACAGCTGATCATTTCTGTGTGCATCAGCTTAGTTCACAAGCTTATTCGTGCACAAGCAGGTGCGCAAGTGTGTGTTTGTTCGTCAGAAATATCAGCAAAATTCAATATTTCCTAATGCGGCCTTTATTTTTGTAGTCCTGACTTTTTATATTTTCTATCTTTGCATTAATAAGATGATTAGGGTAATCAACCTATTATCAATGTGGTGCATTTCAGGCATAAAGTTCCCTCATGGGACTCCACCTCCACCATCAGGGAGGCTTCCACCTCCACACCCATTACTGCTGGCTGCTGCTGTAGCTCCACCCACAGCATGACGACAGGCTTCTCTGTTGTTGTTAATGTACGCAATTAATAAAAAAATAATGTCTCAAAAACTTGACCTTTTCGCCAAGAAGACCTCAGGGCTATTTCACAAAGCTGGGCTGCGTTCGGATCCGAAATGTATCCTTTCTTCCTGTCGTTCTCTTCCCTTACTTCAAGGGGGAATCCCCAAAATGCCAACATGAAATATGGCAACCACAGCAAGTGTGATTCGGATCCAATTTAAGAAGGGAGGGAGTAATTATATTCCCTCGCTCCCTCGTTTATCCTCCCTTCCACCAAGGGTATAAAATGCAAGCTTCCAGCAAGAAAGAAATCCCACAATGCCATGCTCTACATGTAAAAAGTGGGCGGTCACCACAGAACTATGTGGCGGTCACATTTCAACTCTATGGTGTTGCACTTCCAAATGTTGCGAGGACGGTTCGGTTCCGTTTTTGTTTGTTTCTCGTCAATCCTCCCTTGCAGAGCACCTTTTAAGTTACACATAGCAAGTTAAGTTTGCACGTAGCAAATTGCGTCACAAGATAGCTCCCTTGAGAGAAGACAGCAAGGGAAGGGAGCGTGTTAAATTGGATTCGAATGCAGCCCAGGGCTGTGTCTGAATCAGAGCCCTATCTACTGTGTCATGTGTACTATGTACTAGCATACTCTATATTACATGCTGCATACTGTTTAGTGACATGCAGTATGCAACAAGCATCCTCCATACTATTATCAGCAAAAACCCAGAAATAACTATATCATTCAGGGATTTTAAGTACACTACATATAGAGAACATTTTTCCTTCTTAACATTCTCATCCAGTGTTCCTCATCTAGCATACTCAATAGAAACAGGCCTACTGCACCACCTACTGATAGACCTACAGTACCACACTTGTATTGTTTTGTAATTGAAAATAAATTGTGTCCTTTTTTGAATTTGTGAATTACTTAACTTAAAATAACTTGTAAAGTGCAAATATTTTTTGCAAGTCATAAAATTTGATTTAAACTATGGTGAGTCTTGGTGACTGATCATAAATCAGTGGATTTGTGTTATTGATCTGTTTTATTGTTTAAACAATAAAACAATAGTGGCTGCGACACTATTAAATTCAAGGTGTATTCAACAAGCAGCTGCTGACCAAACAACACTAGCTTCTTTAAACTGGCTTCTCTTCTTATTGACAACCCAATTAACCCAAGCAGCATTTGATGATTCATTTCCTTAATAATCACTGATGTGTTGTGACAGTTCTGATGGTAGAGGTGATTGCTTTTTCCCTTCAACCATTAAAACCTCACTCCTCGATACCCCTGGAAGCGCAGTCAACATCCCTTCAAAAAATGAAGACAAACAAATGTTGTACATAAAGGTCTCAGTGAAGCAAGCACAAATAATGAAATTATATACATTCTCAATTTACCATTCTCTACCTGAGTTCAGCAGGTCTCTTGGAAATACTTAAGTGGGATTTTCACGTTTTACTCTTGAGCAGCTAAGACAGACCTGCTTCAGTTAATTTCCCACAACCACAAGAACAACAAATAACTAATCACGTCCTAAATTGTGTGAGTCGCTCCATCAAATGCCTAAAATGTAAGATGTTAGATGTTAGATGTTAGCTATCAATGACACTTTTTTTCTTTTGCAGTAGATGGCAGCAAGAAATCAAGATCAAGAAGAACTGTAGGGCTACTGTTAGCTAGCCTTGTTGTGAGAGCACTCAGCTATATTAGTTCAATAACATCAGCCGACGCTAACTGGGGAGATCATTAAAACTGACCAGCTTAAAAAAACAGCAACTATAGCCTACAAAAAAATGTTTCCGTAACGGTCGTTTTGCTAACGATAATACAAAACCATAGCACAAAACATGCGGCGAGTGGCGTCCACTGGCGTGTTGCCGGTTGCTTCCTACACGGCGCGTGGCTCATGGGAAATGTAGGCTGTGGAGATTATTTGCGGTTTTTCGTGGAATACATTGAAATCCGTCGGCTACATTTTACCTGGTAGAAATTTAAAGTTGAAAACCTCACGGGAGAAACACATTTATTAAGACTAGCAATAAAATACGATGTAAACTAACTGCATTTTTGTATAGCTTATAAACCCCATCACCCATGTGTTTGGAGGGTTTTATAATCCTAGAGGAGCACAGTTGTGATGAAACTCGATACCAGCTGAGATAGGCTATGCCTTTTCTTGAATGCTTGTAATTAAGGTATTTTGTTAAATCATCGGACAGAGTAGCTAAGTAACAGTAACTGTTACGGCTATCCAAGCTATATTGAAGGGGTTTGCCCGTATTGCCGGGTCGGCTGTGTCGTAGAGGTTGGGCGTGGGCTGCTGCATTCTCCCCTCTTTTCTTTGCACATTTGTTCGTTCGTGTATTCTGACCTCACTGGGGCAAGTGAGTGTGTGCTCAGCGAATGGGCCATTCCCAGGGGCAGTACTGCTTGGAGAAGGCTAAAATAAAACGAGGCAACATTTGAATGTGTTTTTTTTTGTTGCAGTAGGCTAGAGGCAGCTGTGGTGAGGCGAAGAGGAGTTGATCACCAACCTCTGGATTTTTGTTTTTGTTGGGCGTGCTAATTGAGTGCGTTGGCAAAACCATCCCTTCTGCTATCTGAAGAACGGTGTTTGCTGTGAGTAGCCTATACGTCGCACTTTGTATTAGCCTACCACCAAATTCCTCATCGATAATTCATTGAAAATGTGTTCTAGCATAGCCTACTCTACGGGAATTTCTTGGTCGGTAGCGAAACAACAAATCCGCCAAAAAACCTGCACCCATTCCTTCATTAAAATGCGGTGCACCTAGCCTAATTTTCTACTAAATCCACCCGACACTAACCATCCTGAAAATATCTCGCATTGCCACAATATAATTGCAGGTATTTGTTTGAGCGGATTTTAAGTTTATTATAGCCTACTAAATTGTTTTTGACGCGTCAATAACAAATCAACACGACTGTTCGAGCACAGCATTTTGTAGCCAACATTGGAACATAGTGATGGTGTCTGCTTTAATATAGGCTAGTGTTTGCAAACTTAGAGGTCTATCTGGATACTGTGATACTGAAGAGAAGCCTAATGGAAGTTATGGTAAGCGATCGGTAGGCTTACTAGGCTATAGCCTATTTCAAACCAAATATATTTTGCTTTGAAAGTGCTAAGGCCCCAGCTGTTTATTTAGTATAATTACGAAATGACTTAACTGTAAAAGTGCGGTGATCAGTTAACGTTTTGTTTGGCTGCGGCTACATCTGTGTCAATTGGATGTCGGCTACCATGACAAGGGTGACGCCCCGTTAGGCTATGCTACAACAACAACATATTCCAACTGGAAGCCACGGTCCATAATTTCTTGTTTTATTTGAATACTTTACTGGTAGCATATCTTCCTCCGTTCTCTTTTTTTATTATCGTGCAATCGCGCTATTTTGCTATTAGCCTAAATCGAATTAATGGAATTGGAATTTAAGGTTTGCATATAGGCCTATAGCTAAACACGAATTGTCTTGACATCCATAGCCTATCTCATTAATTTATTTGTATTATTAAAGCTAACTACTAAGTATATTTGACACTTACTGACTAAGGGTAGTAGGCTACAGTGAGAGAGCTGTTTATCGTGTTCGGGCTTTCTGTTTCAATAGTGACCATATCCCCTCCTCAGCAACATGATCATGTGTATTTATAAACATCTGAGATCAGCATAACGCCAGAATCGGACCAGTGCTCTAGGGCCATTTTAGGACACTACTATTAGCTTTATTTTAGATATTTGAAGCAATGGTTTTGGATAAAGTGAATATTTGGGATTTATACGTGAAGTTATTTCATAATACAGTATATTTGCAACACATTCATCACACAAATCAAGTGAAGAGGCAAGGTGTGGCCACAATGTTTTATTGTTGAAATGACATTATACTGCACATTGTTTCTGCGTGTAGAACTTGGGAAAACATTAGGCCTTGGCAAATTAACTATATTACTTTATTTGATTGCAATGGATGAATATTACATTGACAGCTGAGTAAACCTTCCAATCTGGGTTATATTATCTGGACATTATATGGGGACTTTATTTTAAAAGAAATTAAAAAAGAAAAAATTGGTTGGATTTCCCATGATGCTGTGGGCCTCTGCAGAGAGTTGCCCAAGATGCTCCCAAAGAAACCTACAGTATGATTGTTTTGGGGACAAGTGAATCCCACCAAATATCTCTCAATCACTCACTCAAGCACACACACACAGAGATTCTTAAATGCTGGATTTTAGTGTCCTCAATATCAGCTCCACACAAGTGCAACTCAAAACTCTTTGAAGATGCCAGTGTATTCTTATACCCAAGCCTCTTCTGGAAAATAGCAGTTAGTCTGATAAAGTGTAGGAATCATTTGACCTTTTTATCTTCTACGGCTGTGTTAACTATGACCCGGCAACCCCAGAATATGCACTGTAGAGAGGTGTTTTAACTGTGCCTGCACAAATAATAGGCTACATAAAAAATATTTATAAAAAATAAAAAAAGTTATACAATTGTAAAATGTTCAGGTTAACAAAACACATATTTATAATTCTTTTTTCTTTCTTTTTTTAAACTGTTTATTGAAAATTGATTTGGGAGGTGTATTTAACACACAATGTTGGAGATTGGTAAGCGTCAGTGAGACTGTAAATGTCTGAGAATGGAAAGAGGCCTCAGCACTGGCAGTCTAAATAGGGAGAAACAGTGGTGAGGTGATGAATAGCAGTGAGGTACGGTATTATGTGCATTAAACATGAACATATAGAACATGGAGATTTGTTTTCTTTTTTAAAATATGCAACCGGCAGCATCAGGCCTTCCGGAAACATTTAGCTTGCTAATTGTTGTGGTATGCTAGCTGCTAGTTTTAGATCTTTCAGCACCGTAAGCTGCTGCCAGTAGTCTTGCGTCATTCACTAGCATGTAGTGGTTACTAGCCTTTTTTTGTCAGACTTCAGCAATGGATACTATAATTTCAGCGATTGATCAAGGGCCACATATCATGTTCACACGGCCGTAAGTGGCCTTCTCTATGTGGTGCAAGACAGGGCTCAGCGGCCCTGTTACCTGGGCAGACTTACTGACTTTCGCCGAGCTGCATTGCTAGAATTCCGAGCCACTTTCTGCTCTGCATTGTAAGCGACGACACACAAATGTCTAATTAACATAGAGGTTTTGTCACATGCTGGCTGGTCAACCTCACCCTCACAAAGGGAGTGATTATTGGGCTTCTCCTGAAAGGGGGGTGGGAATGTCTGTCGCCAGCCTGCCTGGACCTGGCCTCTTTTGCCTGTGTCACAGTTTTACATTGTGGATGCTGTTGTATTGTTATGCTGTGGTAATAACCTCGATTTTCTTCTGATATTTAACTACTGTATCCATAACCTGAGTGTCCTGTTTTTGGACTAGTGCTTTATAAGCAGCAATGTCTCTTTCCTCTGGGGGGGGTTTCTGCTGGTCCTCATGATGTCATGCTGGTCATGTTCATGAGGGGAGGAGGGGGGGGGGTGGGGGTTGTCTAGCTTCCATCACAATGACTCCCCAGGAGAGTTCCTTCTTGCCATTATCACTCCATTACATATCAGCTACCCCTGCTGCAGACACAGGCTCCTCTAATGTGAGTCTTTTAACCAATTAAAAGCCTTAATGGCCCAGCGGTGGGGCAGTGGATTCACCCCCCCCCCCCCCCCCCATTTTTAATTCCCTCTCCACCTCATGGCCTTTCTGCTGTGAATTCCCTCCATGTTTCTGTTCTTGTAGTGGGGACAGCGGGCCCCGAAGTGGCTGTGTCAGCACAAAAAAGCTGATGGGTTTTCCCACTCCGGAATAATAGAAATGAGAAATTCCGCCAAAAATAAAAGTCAATGAATTTTCATCACCTGAGAGTGCAGCTGGTGTGTGCAAGAAGAGAGTGTGCAAATAGAACATTTGTGTGACTTGGCAGAGCTGAACTCCCTCTCTCTCTCTTTCTCTCTCTCTCTCTGCAGAGCTGGTTTCTCAGAGGATGACGGAGTATAAGCTGGTCGTGGTTGGAGCAGGTGGTGTGGGGAAGAGTGCGCTCACCATCCAGCTCATTCAGAACCACTTTGTGGATGAGTATGACCCCACAATTGAGGTGCGTGTGCGCGCGAGCGCGCGCGCCACATACATTTGTGATCGCATAGAGGAATCTCACCCTTCAACGGGCTCCTACAGGAAGTAGGCAGTGATTAACTGGGTGGAGTTGTGCTCCTTGCAGGACTCCTATAGGAAGCAGGTGGTGATTGACGGAGAGACGTGCCTGCTGGACATCCTGGACACAGCGGGCCAGGAGGAGTATAGCGCCATGCGGGACCAGTATATGAGGACCGGGGAGGGCTTCCTCTGTGTCTTTGCCATTAACAACACCAAGTCCTTTGAGGACATTCACCAGTACAGGTTTGTGCTGCTGGGGCATGTGTGTGTATGATTGTGTTTGTGTGTGACTGTGCGTTTTGTTTTTCTTGGACATATTGGCAGGTTTCCCTTAATACATACAAGATCAAATAACCAATAAACATATATTTTTTATGTGCATTTTTCTTCCTTTAAGAGTGTGATTTAATTCACTCTGCATTAACCATGGGATACCAGTGCAGATAACGAATAGAAATGGAGTCTTAACTGGCACAGAGTATGTGGCAAAGGACAGGGTTGTATCTACATGCTCATGTACATACAACCCAAATACTGTTCCTCTGAATGATCTAACATTCCATATATAATATTTCTATTCATGCACCAAAAGCACATTGTATTATTTTGGCCCTCTGTTGCACAATTCCTTGCCTCTGGAATTCCCTACCCACTTTTATCACAGATGCAGAGTCTGTAGCCTCAAAACCAATCTCTTTAAAAAGTCTTGTGGTTTAAAGGTTTGTCTTTCTCGCGTGTGTGTGTGTGTGTGCGTGTGCGTGTGCGTGTGCGTGCGCGTGCGTGTGCCTGTGTGTGCGTGCGCCTGCAGAGAGCAGATCAAACGGGTAAAGGACTCTGACGACGTGCCCATGGTACTGGTGGGTAACAAGTGCGACCTCCCGGCTCGCACGGTGGACACGCGGCAAGCGCAGGATCTGGCCCGCAGCTACGGAATTCCCTACATTGAGACCTCCGCCAAAACTCGGCAGGTAATTGGGCCAGGTCCCCGCAGGCCGGTTGGCGGCTCACTTGGCGAACACGCAGAGCTGCAGCGTTCTTCCCGTATTTACACTCGGTCTCCTATTGTTCTCCTCTTCACATGTCAACACGGCAATTAAGCGATCACCAGGAATTTCCCATTACAGTTCTGCTATCTGCGTCTCCATAGCAACACCAAAACAAAACATCGCTCTGCAGAGAGTTCTCCGTGCCTCCTCCCTTGAGTTCTAGTTTTCCTTATTTCGTCTGCGTCAACTTTGGAGAGTCTCCGTGTAATACAAGGCTCTTGGACGTATTAATTGATTTACATCTCAAGGACAACATCAATATTTGGATCAATTTTACACAAGACAGACAGTAATCCAGTATTTGCTTTTCCTCAGGGTCTAATTTTACTATGGGAGACGTGCTGAAGTTGTTAATAAAATTGTGTAGTTTTCATTTGGATAATTATAATTTTCCTTTGAATATAAATATTGTTGCATTTGTACTACAATAAGGATGAAGGATAACAGGTTATAAAATTGTAAAAATGTGAAAATTGTCCTTTAACACCCACTTCATGCAACTAATGCATTTAATTGTTTGCTGTTTATGTTAATAACTCTTAACAGGTACATTTTTGTTGCCCTGTTTTTTGTGAGTGATGACACATTTTTGTGCGGTAAAGAATATTACCCAAAATGTAATGCTAGCCACGCCTTTTCAGGGAGTAGAGGATGCCTTCTACACGTTAGTCCGTGAGATCAGGCAGCACAAGCTGAGGAAACTGAACCCCCCTGATGAGAGTGGCCAGGACTGCATGAATTGCCGCTGTGTGGTGTCATGACCAGGTACGCCCCCTGACCGCTTCGCCCTGTTGGTCTATTCCTGATCCTGTCTGTCCCTGTACATCTTTTTATGCCCCTGTCTGTCTGTCTGTCCCTAATATCTCCCTGTCTGTCTGTATGTCCCTATATCTCCCTGTCTGTATGTCCCTAATATCTCCCTGTCTGTCTGTATGTCCCTATATCTCCCTGTCTGTATGTCCCTAATATCTCCCTGTCTGTCTGTCTGTCTGTCCCTAATATCTCCCTGTCTGTCTGTATGTCCCTATATCTCCCTGTCTGTATGTCCCTAATATCTCCCTGTCTGTCTGTATGTCCCTATATCTCCCTGTCTGTCTGTATGTCCCTATATCTCCCTGTCTGTATGTCCCTAATATCTCCCTGTCTGTCTGTATGTCCCTATATCTCCCTGTCTGTATGTCCCCAATATCTCCCTCCCTGTCTGTCTGTATGTCCCTAATATCTCCCTCCCTGTCTGTCTCTAATATCTCCCTGTCTGTCTGTCCCTATATCTCCCTGTCTGTATGTCCCTATATCTCCCTGTCTGTATGTCCCTAATATCTCCCTGTCTGTCTGTATGTCTGTCTGTCTGTCCCTAATATCTCCCTGTATGTCTGTCTGTCTGTCCCTAATATCTCCCTGTCTGTCTGTATGTCTGTCTGTATGTCCCTAATATCTCCCTGTCTGTCTGTATGTCTGTCTGTCTGTCCCTAATATCTCCCTGTCTGTATGTCCCTAATATCTCCCTGTCTGTATGTCCCTATATCTCCCTGTCTGTATGTCCCTAATATCTCCCTGTCTGTCTGTATGTCTGTCTGTCTGTCCCTAATATCTCCCTGTCTGTCTGTCCCTATATCTCCCTGTCTGTCTGTCCCTATATCTCCCTGTCTGTCTGTCCCTATATCTCCCTGTCTGTATGTCCCTAATATCTCCCTGTCTGTCTGTATGTCTGTCTGTCTGTCCCTAATATCTCCCTGTCTGTATGTCCCTAATATCTCCCTCCCTGTCTGTCTGTATGTCCCTAATATCTCCCTCCCTGTCTGTCTGTATGTCCCTAATATCTCCCTGTCTGTATGTCCCTATATCTCCCTGTCTGTCTGTCCCTATATCTCCCTGTCTGTATGTCCCTAATATCTCCCTGTCTGTCTCCCTATATCTGCCTGTCTGTCTGTCCTTATATCTGCCTGTCTGTCCCTATATCTCCCTGTCTGTATGTCCCTATATCTCCCTGTCTGTATGTCCCTATATCTCCCTGTCTGTATGTCCCTAATATCTCCCTCCCTGTCTGTCTCTAATATCTCCCTGTCTGTATGTCCCTATATCTCCCTGTCTGTCTCCCTATATCTCCCTGTCTGTATGTCCCTAATATCTCCCTCCCTGTCTGTCTGTATGTCCCTAATATCTCCCTCCCTGTCTGTCTCTAATATCTCCCTGTCTGTCTGTCCCTATATCTCCCTGTCTGTATGTCCCTAATATCTCCCTGTCTGTCTCCCTATATCTGCCTGTCTGTCTGTCCTTATATCTGCCTGTCTGTCCCTATATCTCCCTGTCTGTCCTTATATCTCTCTGTCCTTATATCTGTCTGTTTGTCTGTCTGTCCTTATATCTCACTGTCTGTCTGTCCCTATATCTCTCTGTTTGTCTGTCTGTCCCTATATGTCTCTGATTGTCCATGTGTATCACTGTCTCACAGCTGCACATTGGGGTTGATATGTATGACTGTGGTCTATTTTGACATGTCACATGCGCTCAGTTGCTGTATGTGAATGGTTTGTCGGTGCAGTGTGGGTAATGCAATTAAAAGCCAGCTTTAATTGTCTTTTGTCTGTTAGAGTTGTGCATCATTGTTAACTTTTAAAAATTTCTTTGATTAAAAAATGTTAGCTGAGAATTGTAAGCACATTGGTACCTATCTGCATGTACTTGCACGTTCAGATTGTGTGAATTGCTCAGCACAGAAATAAGATGATGACACATATATGAATGTATGTTAAGGCTATACCTATGAAATTGGAGCATGTGAAAACATGTCTGTCTCTTGCTGAAATCTTTCCTTCGTCACGCTGTGTTCAAAAACAGTCCTCTACTCTCCTGTCCACAGACCCAGGGTGACGGGTGTCAGGAGTCACAGAGACAGGAAAAGGAGTGGAGATGAACTGAAGAGGGGCTGCAACAATAGTGTGAGGACAAAACCAGGGCATCTCTTTGATTGGCTGACAAGGCCCCTGACTGCAGCTGTAATTGGCTGGATGGACCCCTGTCTGCATTTCTCATTGGTTGGAGAGACCCTCCCCTGACTGTGGCTCTCATTGGCTGGTTGGGCCCCAACACTTGTCAGGATTCCCCTGGTATAACTCCCTGTCTTGCAGAGGCCCAACAGTACTGACTTGTTCATGTGTGAAATCACTGTGCTAACACTGGGGAAGCCCCACCAGGCTCATTACATTGTTGTTTTTAATGGTCGCAGCACTGTTCTTTACACCGACTTCTCTGCTCTGGCAGTCCCTGTCCTGTGACACCTTGCCCATTCCATTTTATTAGCGACTGGACAACTGTGACCGCCTCTAGCTGTAACCCATCCATAATCCATACACTCCATCTCCGAGTACATCTCCACCTGCAGGCTGTACTCCGCTTCCTCAAAATGCCCAAATGGATCTGATTCCCTGCTGATGTCTAAAGTATTTTCACCATGGGATTGTTTTTGTTTTTTTTGTTTGTTTGTTTTTTAGCCCGAAGTTTAATATTTGTTAATTTTTTTAAGTCAGATTTTTATGGATAATGACTCTCAAATGTGTGGTACTTTGTGTGCACATTGTAAGCCTTCAAGCTAACGATTTAACCTGCCGCCAAAAGGAAGTCTAGATAGGGGGCTGCCAGTCTGACCAACAGAGCTCCAAGATGGTGACCACAGGTAGTAACATCTGTTGTATGGGTTTCCATTAGGCATGTGATTGTGAATATTGTAGATTTTATTGTATGAGTAGGTAAAACTATGTGAAAATACATGACATTATGTTGGTTTAGGGGTATATGTTTTGTGGATGGAGGTAGCATTAGGGGTCTATCTGTGTCATGGGTGGAGGTGGGTGTACGGGTGTTTGTGTATCACGGATGGAGGTGGGTGTAGGGGTGTATGTGCGCTGTGGTTGTTGGAGCCTGTGTGTGCTGTGGATGGAGCTGGGTGTAGGGGAGTATATGTGTCATTGCTGGAGGTAGATGTAGGGGTCTGTGTGCCTTGGGTGGGGTTGCTTTGGGCTATATGTGTGTAGTGGGTCTAGAGCTGGATCTTAGTTATCTGTGGATCTGCAGAATTTCGGTGAATCACAGCTGTAAGGATCGCAGTGCCCTCCACCCACAGAGAGGCGTGCTGAACTGAAAGCTATTGCGTTTATAGATTTAGAATTTCTTCTCTTGTACAGTGTGACTGGGCGATCGCTGGCATTCTTTCATTCCTCAAACAGCTGAATGTGTGGGCTTGAACTTTAATTGCTCAGTTTAACATACTACTGGGTGTAAGTGGGTAACTGCTGCAGCCAGGAATGCTACATGTGACGGGGGGGGGGGGGTATACAAGTAGGCTAACACTGTGTTCTGACACGGCTCAGGAAACAAGGTTCTCTAGATCCTCACTAGTGATTGTACAGGAAGGGCCTGAGATGGGGACCCTGGTTCAGTTTCACAGAAAAACAGGGTGTGTCTCACGGTATGAAATTAACATGATTGTGGCTGGTAAGATTCTTACTCAAGCAGTTGGTAACCAACCAGGTTGTTTTATATTGTAAAAGGTAATGTGGCTGGTGAAATGTTGAAAATGGCTGGTGATTTTTCAAATCCACTCTGGCCAGTGGGTGAAAAAGTTAATTTCATACCCTAGTCTGTCTGCCTGTAGCAGAGACTGAATTCTCCCCGCTCAGCTTGGGAAACATCTTGCGTCTCTGTGGCTGTAAAACCCTTTTCTTTCCAGTGTGTGATATTATCACTCACTAGAAACCTCTTCAGAATATAAATGTTAAAATCAACGCAGATTAAAAATGGTGTTTATCTTCTGCTGTGCTCACACCCTGCTCTCAGTGCGCACGCCGTTGCTTCTAGTGCTGAAGCTGTGAATGGTAATGTCTCATTATTTCCTTATCAGTGAGCTTCTTTCGGCCTGTATGTGCAATGCAGCTCTCATCTTTTGTCTCCTCTGGGCCCTCTTATTTCAAGCTGATATTTATGTTGCCGCGTGGAGAACAGCAGGCATTTCAACAAGTTGAATAAAGAAAAATGTTTAATTGTTATTTCTATATTTCGGTAGCCAATAGCTTGTGAAGAGTCAAGGTAGATATGATATGATTGATTTTATTGTGTGTGTGGGGTGGGGTTGGGTGGGGTGGGGTTGGGTGGGGTGAGGGGGTTCATACTGAGTGTAGCTCATGGGCTTGCAGTGTCAGAATTGTAATCAGTTGTGTCTGAATGTTGATTTTGTTTGTGGTGTTTAAGTGACTAAAATTATTACTCATCAGGCTTTGCAATTTGGCTGCCTGTCACCAGGCATGAGCATCTCAGACTGATAGATGGTACCATTTTAATAGAAACCTATTTTTCAACCTCCAATAACTTCCCCCTGGATTCAGTCAACATTTGTCCTTAATGTACAAATAAAAGAAAGCATTTTTCATTGCAAATTTTCTTTGGAAATGAAACTACCTTTATAAATATACTACCTTTATAAACTTTTATGGCTCTTAGCCTGGATAATCCTTTATATTTTAATGTGCTGCTTGGTTGTGCCGTTTGTGTGGCGGGGTGTTTAGTTGACCATTCGGAAACTTGAATTATACAGTAGCACCTCTGAGATACAAATTCATCAGGAATATAGGTCATTAGGAAGTTAGGAATGTTCCGAACTTTGAATACCAATTTTAGGAATGTGAACCCTTTATTGATTCAAATCATTACCTTCATTACTGTAGCCTTGTTTTTCAAATGGGCTACTCATTTTCTCTACTCCCTTTAAACCTTAGTTTAAATTAAAGACATCAAACTGCCAGTAATTGGGATCTCATTAGAACGTGCATTGTTGTTTTTATTTTCTGTGTTAGCTGTGAACGGCATTTCCTTTCCAGTGAACTGCCATCTTTTGCCTCATTTGCAAACTTAATTTTTTTTTTCTTCCCCTTCTTTAGACCAAAGATGGTTGATTGCCCAACATTGTGCTATTTTGTAACCATGCTAAGACATGCCCATTTGTTTAATTTTGAGAGTGACTCGTTTCAATTTGATGCTTGCCTTTTTGAATTGATGATAAAACAAAGCTTGATATTGATAGTGTAACTGCATGTACTTCTGTTTTTGTACCCCATTTGGTTGACCACTCGGGTCCGTAAAGCTGAGGTTGATATTTCTGAGGTGTACTGAACTTATCTTTGCCTCATTCCCACGTACAATTTGTTCTGCATCACCTGCACAGAGAATACCTGAAATACTGCAGCACCTGTGCTCACAGCACACCTGATGACACCAGGCTTCTATTGTATAAGGTGGAGAGGAAGACGGACACTGTATAGTTTATTAGCCATGGTAAACTGAACGGCTGGTTTGATGATGTTCGTATAGGCTTCAGTTGCCTCTCTCTTAAACTTGGCTCTTCAGTAATAGACCTCATATCTTTGTACAGATGACTAGATGACACTGACTGATACCTCTCTCCCATATTACTCTGGAGAAATGTTCCATGATGTTGAGTACTGTTTAGTAATGCTCAGTGATGTGAAGCGGTGTGCAAAAATGCTCAGATATGTCAGCTATATTCCACAGCTACATGGACACAACAGCCTGGGTTTTTGCCAGTCTGTTAGCCTGTGGGTTTATTGCCCATACTTGTCTCAAGATTGGAATCAAAGGGCAGAATGTTATTCATTCACCTGTTTATTGCTTCTATATGATGGAATAGTTTTTATTACATGATTTCTGAGCCAGGACAGTGCTAATAGTTTTTTTTTTTTTTAGGTTTTTATTGCACTAATGTACATTCATGGAATTTGTGTCATTAATATGTTCTACAATGGAAAGAAATATTATAAAATTTTTATTTGTACTGTACTGCATATAGCACTATAATTTAACATTACAGACTATAACATCCATTTCTTGGGTAAATACTGTGTCTTAAGGAAATGTGTGACGTTTTCTATTTCTCTCACTGTGATATGACAGGATCAAGTGGAATTATCTGTCATTCCTTTTTTTTGGGGGGGGGGGGCAGAAATGTATTGAGGCATAACTGATTTTCATTGCCTGATCCTTTACCCCCTGACGACTACCCCTAACCCCCTGGTCCTAGCGTGTTTGATGACATAGTAATGGAGTAAAACAAAATAAAACCATTAAACGCACACATTCATTTTATGTTTCCTCTGGAGCTGTGGACTTTCGTCATGCATTTAAAAAAATTATATGACAGCACAGTATGTGTTAGCATAAATACATGCTAGGCTATATGTGGACTTTGAAACGGTACTTTCTGCAAAGAGCACTTCTCAGTGAGGCACTGTAACGCTTTGTGGTTGAATCCTGACTTTGCCCGTGCTAGTAGGCCCAATGGGTTGCGAGTAGTAGTGTTGCTCAGGAAGGAAAGCACAAAGTGTCCTCCGGTCTGATTGCGCAACTGTGACTCCTCTGTGGCACCTCTGCCAGCTGATCATGTCATGTACACACAGTGACTAAAGGATGTAATGGCTGCGCAGATAAGCCGAGGGACTGCAGACAAAAAAAGGGGTGGCTGGCAGAACAGGTTTTGGAGCTGGGCCCACAAATACAACGTGCCAATCAAAACTTGTAAAAAAAAAGTGGATAAATATTGGTGTTTTAAAATAGGAAACGCTTCCTGTGTTCTAAGAATTCCACATAGTTGAGTGTTGTAGCCTAATTGAAAAAAAAAATTGCTAATAAAAACATGAAAATCCACAGGTTTCACTAGTTATCTGTTGTACTCTTCTTACAATTAAATAAAAGAGAATGTCATGATGTGTCAGTCCCTGAAATATTATCACAAGACGCCACTGCTCTTTCCAGACGAATCTGAAAGGGGTTTTGTGAATAAAAGGTGAAGACTACGATTGGACCTAATCATCTCACTTTTGAGACTCCGTGGGGGTAGGCCTACGTCTTATATTTTGAATACTCACGGGTGGTATGCACTGGCGCATCTGAACTCTTCTACATGAGGCACAAGATTATGGATTTAACTGCAACAATGTGGGATACACTCAGTGGGATTGATACGCTAATGTGCATTTTGAGAATGTAACTAATAGGAGTGAAGTAATTGGTTAAGTAATACGTACGACATTACTGTATAAACGCAGTAACATGCAGCAAGCCTGATATTGTGTTTTAAAGATGCCTGCCTTTAATGCGTAAGGTGGAGTTCTACCAGAGATCTGGGGTGCGTCCCAATACTACCAATCATGGACTGTATAAAAATGGTCCCAATACTCGAAAAATGCATGCTCCTTTCCTCCGTGCCCCTGTGTCGCTGATTACTTTCTCGACGCAAACCGCAATGTCAAGTACATTGTATACTGTACATGCAACTACTTGTACTCAAAACGTTCAGGCAGTTTTGCATACTTCCGAGTAGGAGAGGAGTGGTAGTGGGGGAGTGGAGGAAAGGAGGTGGGGCGTGAAGAAGCCCTGACGTCTGACGAAAGCTGGCCGGAAATAGTTGCGGATGTTGCGGATGTACACAATACATTGTGACTTCCTAATGTTCCAATGCAAACCTTTTGCACATCTCTTTGGCTAGCAAATGAGTATGTTACTGTGTCCGATGGGTGAATGAAGATTTGCAATCTAGTGATTAAACACCACCCTCCCTCCCACCCAACCCAGAGAACTAGTCAGATATCGTCGGATGTGCCTTGGTGGTGTATCAAGAAACAAGTCAAGGGCTTCTCTGGCCGCATTTATGAGAGTGTGGGCTAGGGAAACTAACGGTAGCTAGCTAGGCTGATAGCTGGCTAGCTACCAGGAACTAGTCATTAGTTGGAGGCCTGTGATGTTTTCCTATTCTTAATTAAGTTACTCGTTTTTTAATCGTAATCGTCTTTTTAGAGAGGTGCAGTGAAATACCATTAAATAAATCATGTCTGTTTTCAACGAAAGCGCGCTTAAGAAAATGCTGTCAAAGGTGAGCAACTAATGCAGCTTGTTGTTAGACAGCTTTTAGCTAGCTAACGTAAAAATAAAATGGCATAGCTAGCTACCTGAATTAAATGTAAGCAGGAATCGCCACTTGGTCTCAACGATGGCTTTTGCGATTTTTGTTTATATTTTTTGGTAGCTAAATGGCTACGCACTAACGTTATATGGTTTAGCTGTGGATATCGCTCACTAACGTTAGCTGACGATAGCTAGCCAGCTTTGAAACACACTGAGGTATCCTAGCACAAGAAAACAATGAAATGAACAAGCTGACCTGCTTGCCGTATATTTCACATAATGATATCTAACTGTTAGCTAAATTGTTAACTAGAAGCTAGCTGTGCCGTTGCTGTTCTATCATAGCGCTAGCTATCAATTCCAGTGCACATGCACCTCAACGTTACTGCTAGTAGGTAACTTAGGACCAGTTAAATCTGATAACATTGGTAAACAGATGTTTATAATGTAGCTAACGTCACCAAATTTATCCAAATGATTGCAGAAATGTTTCTGATTTCTTTTCAGCAATACAAATACAGAGATTTGACAGTACGTGAAATCACCAATGTAATCGCTCAGTACAAGGATCTGAAGCCGGTTATGGATGCGTATGGTAAGTAAAGCTCCTGATATTGTCAGATGATACGCCATTATGATAACATCCATCCAAAGCCCACTATACAATCTGATCCATCCCTCCTTGTGCCCAGGAGATGTAGCGTTTAGTTGGTATGGATTGATATATAGCCAGACAGCCCTCACTAACTCGTCTCAGAATCAATTTTTATACACACTCCGTGACCGTCCATGTGAATAAACTTAAAATTATATTTTCATATATATATATAATATATATATACATATATACATATATCATTTTTTTTTGTCCAAAATGTCTTTCAAAACTCCTTCGTGAAATATATCAATCCTTGTTTTAATGCATTATGTTAAATAAACCAATGCTTTGGTTACCACACCAGGGAGTGAAGGTTTTTAGTAATTTCGTCAACAACTGCATGGCAGAGAAGTTGAGCACTTACAGTAAGGTTTATGGAACGGGAATGCTAATTGTAGACAACTGTTAGATAACTTCTACTAATATCCAGCCTAACAAATGATCACATAGACCTTTTATTTTTTCAATTTTTAATGTAGCTTATTCTTTCATGTTATATCATTGCCTTGTACAAGCATGAAGTACGATTATTAATGGTGGAAGTACAGTGAAAAGATATGCATGAAGAACACATAATGAAATGCGTAGCCTATTACATACGTCAGGGGAAACAAGGTTTCAATGTCTATTTTGAGGCCTATATAGTTGCTTCTGTCCCATGCAGTTCAACTAAATGTTCTCAGCATAACAAAATGTATCTTATTGTGGCTTTTTTTTATTTTTACTTTGTTTTAAACTGTGCAATCCAGTCACTTTTCCTTTTTGTCCAGATTATTGCCTCAAATAATCAGGCAGGTGTCTTCCCTTTCAGGCCAGTGGAAGGATCTCGCAGGATCATGAGTGTGCATGGGATGATATTTGTTCATCTGCCTCCAATTATAAGATGAAATATCAGTAAAATAGGTTGTTACTAAACTCCTCAAAAAAAAGGTTTGGAAATTTGTGTTTGGTCGATCATATCTCTGTTGTCACTGTATTATTAGCATTGTATCTTCTATCGTTGGAACGCCTGTTCATTTCCCTTTACAGCAATGTCCCATTTGGATCATGCATTTGTGGGATGAGCAGCACAGCTGATTATGTGGGTGGGGATGTGAAATGTGAAATGTGCCAAATTTCCCTGCCAAGGTCAAACAGTGTATTCTCCTGTTGGTATTGACTCTATTGTTTTGAGTTGTTTGGGGGATTGGATGATTGAACTCTCTAGCAGTAACAAGGAACAAACAAGACATATTGGTAATTTTACGCTTTATTCATTGAACAAACAGTCAGGAGCCTCAGTAGCGGCTGAACACTTGTGGGATCAGCTCGGGCTTGCTGTACGTGCTAGAGTGACCAACGCAACCACGTTGGCTGACCTGCGACGAATCCTGGTTGAGGAATGGAATGCCATCCCACAGCAACGCGTGACCAGGCTGGTGACCAGCATGAGGAGGAGGTGCCAGGCTGTTGTGGCTGTGTATGGTTCTTCCACCTGCTACTGAGGCTTCTGACTGTTTGTTCAATGAATAAAGCATAAAATTACCAATATGTCTTGTTTACTCTGTTTGACAGTGGCAGAGAAATTTGGCACATTTCACTTGGGACCCCACCCACATAATCAGCTGTGCTGCTCATCCGACAAATGCATGATCCTTACAAATGGGACATTTGTAAAGGGAAATGAACAGGCTTTCCAATGACATAAGATACAATGATAATAATACAGTGACAACAGAGATATGATCGACCAAACACAAATTTACAAACTTTTTTTGAGGAGTTTAGAATATGGAAGACAAAGTATTCAATTTGATTCCATCTTCAAATCCCATCAGGTCTGTAGGTCTTTTTTATGAGATGGGCTGTGGGGAAACTAAACCAAGCACCCCCTGGTGGCCAAGGTTTATATTACATAAATATATGCAACGCCACCTTTACCCAAAAAATCAAAACTGATATTTGGCTGTTTTTTAGTTTTTTCTCTTACAAGGTTCCCCACAAACTTGTGAATTAGAGTAGGTAATTTCCCCCAATGGTGGTCATTTTGGATCCAATTTAGACTCCTCTATTTCAAATCCCAATGACAAAGTTAAGATGTTCACAATATGTGGTCGAGAAATGTGAGGGAAACATTAAGAGCATTTATGATGCAAGTCTGTAAATCTCACAAATGTTGTCTGATTTGAGGTGCAATGAACCAATCGATATAAAACATGCCTGAGATCTGTACTCTGTAGAGAGAGGAGAGATATTGAGGATGAACCCGCTGCAGGATCAAATGTGCCGGTGAAAGAATTTGGTGTTATCTGGGTGCCAGTTATTAACCTGACATTGACATACACAGTTTACATATACAGTGCAAGAATGAAGCGCATTTGAAGAGGTATTATCTAAGCCTGTAGCCTCGTGCTTGTAGGTTGCAGACTGTTTAAAAGTCTTGGCGAATGTGCCGCTGAAGGCGCATGGCTGTCTTTGTAATTATTTCTGCAATTTTCTGTCCACAGTTTTCAATGATGGCTCCAGCAGAGACTTGATGAGCCTGACAGGAACCGTGCCAGTGAGCTACAGGGGTAAGCACATTAACTGCCTGATCAAAGAAATGCTGGCAGCCCATTACAGAGAAACATAGATGGTATTGTATTTAAATGTGATAAGGTTCTCAGGCGCTGAGGTGCTGTATGCAGCTTAAGAACTATGTAGTTCTCGCTGCGGTGAATTGAATTTGAACGGCGGTGTTATTCCTTGTTCTCCGCAGGGAACGTCTATAACATTCCGGTGTGTCTGTGGCTCCTGGACAGCTACCCATCTAATCCCCCCATCTGCTTTGTGAAGCCCACCAGCGCCATGATGATCAAGACTGGGAAACACATTGACGCCAACGGCAAAATCTACCTGCCCTATCTGCACGAGTGGAAACACGTGGGTCACCTTCCTTGTTTGTCGCTGGGGCGTGGGTCAGTTCCAGTGTCTCAGTGGAGTGTGGGTCACTTTCACTGTGTCATTAGGGTGCGGGTCACTTTCACTGTGTCATTGGGGTGTGGGTCAGTTCCATGGTGTCTCACATAGACACTTCACCTCCCATAGTTAGGCTATGTTTAGCATGAAGATTAAAAACAATTAATAAACCTGGAGATTATCAGTAAGTGTTTTTTGTCAAATTGTCATCATCCAAGAAAAGCAAGTAAGTTAAATGTAAAATAGAGTATTTCACTCTAGTTCCCATTAGGTCAGCTGTCCAAATGACACAGTGGTGACTGCATCTGTTCCAGCAGGGGGATTTTGGGCTGTTTCTGTCTAAATAAAGAATGTAACGTAGATTATTTGGCAACATCACGGTCCTGCCTAGTCAGTTGTGTGTCCCGAGTTGTTTCTGTGGCTTGGGTTCCTGTCTCTGATTGGCTTGGGTTCTGGTTTCTAGTTATGTCCGGTTTGAGTCTGTCTTATAGTTCGGGTTCTGGCTTGTGAGCGGTTTGCCCTCTGGGTTCTGACTGGGTCCTGTATTTTTGGGTTTTGGATTATGAATTTGTACTGTACTGGGTTCTTATTTCTAAGTCTGTCCCGTGGTTTGGGTTCTGGGTTCTGAGTGTGTCGTATATTTTGGGTTATGAGTCTAGCCTGTTTGTGTCCCCAGCCTCAGTCAGACCTGTACGGTCTGATCCAGGTGATGATCGTGGTGTTTGGGGAGGAGCCTCCGGTCTTCTCACGTCCGGCGACGCAGACCGCCTACCAGCCTTTCCCAGCAACTGGGCCCCCCAACCGTGAGTTTAGGAAGCGTCAAAGCGCACTATGGCCGCACTCATGAACACAATGTGTACTGCTTCTGTTTTGTTGTATCTGTTTTTTATGGATATTAAATGCATGTAATGTTCACCACAGAACAATGTGAAGACGAAGAAGAATGATCAAAATAAACTTCAGTGTCGTGGTGCGGTTGATAGCAGCCCATTTGAGTAACAGCACGGCAGGGTACAGACACCTTAAGGGGAACTTACATATTGATCTTGGTTTTTATACATTACGTTTTCACCATATAGAAATGACAGCACTTTCTATACATACACCCCCACCCCCCTCGGCCCCGATTTCAGGGCACAATAATGTTCGGGACAAATTCACAGGTGTTTCTGATTAGTCAGGTGCGTTCAGTTGCTTCCTTAGTGCAGGTATAAGACAACCTTCAGCATCTGTTCTTGATTCTAGGCTTTTGAATGCCTTTGGAGTCTGCTGTTGGCATTTGTCAACATGAGGACCAGAGTTGTGCCAATGAAAGTCAAGGAAGCCATTATGAGGCTGAGAAATAAGACAAAAACAGTGAGAGGCTTAACCTTAGGCTTACGTCAGTAAGAACAAAGAGCACTGGTGAGCTCAGTAATCGCTAAGGGGCCTGGTAGACCAAGGAAGCCCTCTGCAGTTGATGACTGAAGAATTCTCACCATAATGAAGAAAACCCCCCAAACACCTGTTGGACAGATCAGAATCATTCCTCAAGGAGGCGGGTGTGGATGTGTCAGTGACTACTCTCCACGGAAGGCTCCACAAACACAACGACAGAGGTTGCACTGCAGATGCAAACCACTAGTTAGCTGCAAAAACAGGATGGCCAGCTTACAGTTTGCAAAGAAGTACCTAAAAGAGCCTGCCGAATTCTGCAAACAGTCCTCTGGACAGTTGAGACCAACATTCGCTTGAATCGGAGCAATGGCATGTGTGGAGGCCGAAAGGAACCGCCCGAGATCCAAAGCATACCACCTCATCTGTGAGTGATGGTGGAGGGGGTGTTATGGTTTGGGACATGTGTGGCTGCCACAGGTACTGACTCACTTGATGATGTAGCTGCTGATAGCAGCAGCAGAATTAATTCTGTAGTGTGCATCAACATTTTATCTTCTCAAGTTCAAGCAAATGCCTCATTGGATGGCACTTCATCCTACAGCAAGATAATGATCCCAAACATACTGCTAAAGCAACAAATTAGTTTTTCAAAGCCAAAAATTTGAAACCTGTTTCATATGCTGACCCGAACCAAGCAGGAGTTGAAGATGGTTGCAGTTCAGGCCTGGCAGAGCATCACCAGAGAAGATACTCAGCACCTGGTGGTGTCTCTGGATCACAGACTTCAAGCAGTCATTGCATGCAAAAAAATATACAACAAAGTACTAAACATGACTACTTTCATTTACATAAATTAATATGTCCCAAACATTATGGTGTCCTGAAATGGGGGGCTACATATAAAAAGTGCTGTAATCTCTACATGGTGAAACCGCCCTTTAACCACATGTGAATTGTTTGATTACAAATCTAAAATTGTGGAGTACAAATCAAGAAAGAAAAAAAAAAGTCTTTGTCCCAAACATTATGGAGGGCACTGTATATGCAGGATAGTATCCCTGCTTCTAGTAGGGAGAAGGGAATACGCTTCTCTATGTGTTTGAACTATATTGGGATTTTTGTTATGAATAATTTAGAATATGCAAACTGTATGCACACTACAGTTGCTACGTCAACTTGCATAACATTTTTTTTTAAAAAGAAAAAACATTTCTGGAGGAGGTTCAACTGTTGTTTTCGGAAAGACTACGGTCATAGCGTGTATTACTCTTATGTTACAGTAGATGTCACTCGGTGTCTTCTCCCTATGGCGGTGCATGTCCGTGTGTCTTCCCTTGGCTGGTGTGAAATTTCTGTGTGAGAAATGTGTGTGTGAACAGTGCATGTGTTGTCTGTGCCATGTAAGCATTAGTGTGTGTGTGTGTGTGTGTGTGTGTGTGTGTGTGTGTGTGTGTGTGTGTGTGTGTGTGTGTGTGTGTGTGTGTGTGTGTGTGTGTGTGTGTGTGTGTGTGTGTGTGTGTGTGTGTGTGTGTGTGTGTGTGTGTGTGTGTGTACTGGGTGGTGGTTGTGTGTGTGTGTGTGTGTGTTTCTTGGGAGGTGTTATGTCATTTGTCTGTTTTTCCTGCAGAGTCCTACACACCCGGTGTGCCAGCTGTCTCCCCCTATGGGCCTGGCCATTCTCCAGGCCCTGGGTAAGACCCCACCTCCAAAACCTTGCCAAACCCACACATGTACAGTATACAGTCGCGCTAATGCATGTCTATGTACAGCGCTTACTGAATGATCTGTGCAGAAAGGGATGATATGTAATTTATAATGCATTCTTATTTCTGGTAATGTAATGCTTTTTCTCACAGCGGGTACCCAGGGTACGCCTATCCCAGTGGAAACTCGTACCCTGCTGCTGCTGGCCCGACTCACTACAGTTCCCAGAGTCCTGTCACCAGTGTGGGTAAGTAGAGTAGCCCTGCAGCTTGCTGAGAATTGTAGTTCTGTTACACAGCCATAAAAATTATAATTTGTTTTGCTCTTCTGGTACCTCTAATGCGTTTCAGAATGGGAATTATGCCCAAGTAGTCAGAATAGCACTAGGGCCTAGTTCATGAGCATTATAACCACCGCTTGATTTATTTGACTGATTTATTTGATTATGGTCATTAAATCGGTAATCAAATGAAAATTATTTTGTTTACTCCTTTTAAATAAACATTAATTCTTCCAAGCAGATGACAAGTCACTGTAGGTATTACTGTGGTATGTTATGGTCGAATTAAGTCATTGTAGATTTTGCTCAAGGCTATAGTTTCACTTCCCTTCCAAGATTATATAATACTTTTACGAGCCACAACATTAGCAATGTAATTCCCCTTCATGCCAGAGGAAGTCTAACTTTTCTGTGACCCCTGATCTTTGAACTTCTAGCAGTAACCTGTTATTGTGACTGTAACGGATTGTTGCTGCCTATGGAAAAGGTTGCAACCGTAACCAGAGCCAAGGCGTTAAAGTTTGCTGGGCATGGTGTATCTGGTCTTAAAAGGCCCGGCTACGGTCGCCTGATCTCTGAGCCTCTATATTTAGTGCCAGAGAGACACAGGAGTGGGGTGCATTATCCCAAAGAGCTGTTTTCCTGTGCAGTTGGAATTAACTCTGACCTTCACAGTGCTGAATCGGCGCTGTTACACGATACACTATATATTTCTCCAGCACTTATATGTCCTTACATTACATCAGTAACTACCGAAACTCCAAACTCCAAAACTTCACTCGTAATTTAGACTGTCGTTCATTAAAATCCATATTAAAAATCCATTATCCCTTACCGTATTGCAATTAACATTAGTTAGTTGGTGTTTTGATGCATTATAGACATAAGCACTGAACTACACTTATTGTAATACCTAAGACCTGTCCTTACAGTCTCATATGTTAAATATCTCAGTGTGATATTTTCTTGGAGTAGAACACAGAAAGGAATACATTTTTGCAGTTAATATTGCATTGCTTTAAAAAGGGTTACAAAAACATTGGTGTGATGCAGTGATTTGGGTAATGCTTAGGTCTCTGTATACTGGATATTAATTTTGTGAGTTTGAGTACACTGCAAAAAAATAAATCTTAACAAGCATTTTAATCTCATATTTAGATGGTAGAATCTTATATATGTTATTTTTTTGCTAAATAAAACAAATTATCTGCCAGAGGGGTGAGATATTTTTACTAATTTCAAGATTTGCCAGTGGGGTAAGATAATTTCACTTGTCAAGTAAAAAGTAACTTGAAACAAGCTAATATTTTTCACTTTTGAGGGGGAAAAAAATATAATTTTAAGTCTCATTACAAGACTAAAACATGTGTTAAGACAGGCATTTTTTGCAGTGAACACCTAATGTCACTAATTACCCAAGTCACTTTTATGAAACAATAGTGCAGCATAAATTGGTTGCAGTGTACATATACACTACATTTACATATACCTTTTACAGCGTGTAAAAGGATTTTTTATCTGCTGGTAAAATCTCAGACTGTTGGAGCTGACAGGTTGTAGGTGCTGCAGATGGCAGGCTGTAGGTGCTGGAGATGACAGGTTAGAGATGCTGGAGCTGACGGGCTGTAGGTGCTGGTGGTGACAGGGTAGAGATGTTTGACCTCCTTGGAGGCGACTTTGAACTGAGAGTTTAATTCATACAGGGCCGAGCCGTGATGGCACCATCGGAGAGGACACCATCCGTGCCTCGCTGATCTCTGCAGTGAGTGACAAGCTGCGCTGGCGGATGAAGGAAGAGATGGATCGGGCGCAGGCTGAGCTGGACGCCCTGAAGCGCACTGAGGAGGACCTGAAGAGGGGCCATCAGAGGCTGGAGGGGATGGTGTCCCATCTGGACCAGGAAGTGGTGAGCAGCAGTTACCACATGCATCCTGATTCAGGGAATATTCTTATCCAGGAAACTAACATACACATACTTCTGAGTGATTGAAATTCACTTGCTAGCAAGCTTACCCGCTAGCTTTGCCATAAGTCGCTAACTATTGTTGCAATAAAGTGTGTAATGCACTTTATCAGCCATTCTGTGTTATCGTACCTAGCTAGCTAGCTACTGTCTAGCTACTGAGATAGCCAACTGACCTCCAAAATAAATAAATTGTGATTCGTTTTCGTTATCATCATCATCATCATCATCATCATCATCATGCAAAGACAGAAATACTACAACTAATAACATTTTTAATAATAGTATTGGTAGCAATATCAAAATAATGATATGGTGGAATCATAGCATCTTAATTTAAGAGCAACATATGCCATCTTTATTACTTATGTATTATCCATTTGCTCATCATGACTCATCATCACGAACAATGGCCACAACAAGAACATGACGTTATTGCAGATAACATTATTATTAATAACATTAATAGTAATGGTATCAAAATAAATACAATCAAAACAATAATAATGACGCTGAATCTGGAATCCTCAACTCATTCTGAGGCATTGGTTCTGTGCAGGCAACTCTTCTACTTCCAAGCTCAACTCAACCCCCTTCCGCGTAGTCAGTGTCACAGCCTCATGCACATTAATGCGCTGCTGGGCCTGTGTAAGCAGGTGCACGCACTGTGACGTAGAAACATGCGGACCAAAAGATAAATCTTACATCTTCTGTGGGGCTCAAAAATAATTGGTCCCCTGGAGAGTAATTGGTTTGGTTTGTGTGAAGAAATTTTGAAAATTAAAAGCAGTGTCCAACATAGTATAATTTGTCCATAGTGTTTCATGATGGCTAAGGTAAATTCATAGTTTTGAATGAACTTCAATGGGGAAATTTTAAATGTTAATCCCTGGTCCTCTGAAACACCCAAAATGTTCTTATTAAGGGAAACTAATGCACACAAAACGTCAAAATTCAGGGGAAATATTCCTTCCTTATGCTTGATCAGCAGGGAATGTAGAAACTACTAATTTCGTATTGTGTGTGCATGTGTGTGTGTGTCTGTCTGGTAGGCGGAGGTAGATAGGAATATCGATCTGCTGAAACGGAAGGATGAAGAGCTCAGTGCCGCCCTGGAGAAAATGGAGAACCAATCAGAGAACAACGATATCGATGATGTCATTGTCCCCACGGCGCCCCTCTACAAGCAGATCCTCAACCTCTATGCTGAGGAGAACGCCATCGAGGACACGATCTTCTATCTGGGGGAGGCGCTGCGACGTGGCGTCATCGACCTGGAGGTCTTCCTCAAGGTGAGCGCCGAGCCACACGTCTCTACTGCCTTCTCTTTCCTGTCCCATCCCTCGTTCATCCGCCTCCTGTCACCCCTCTCCCCTCCTGCAGGGTTTAGTGTTGACTGCTGGTTGTCTAAAGGGTGTGTGTGCACGTGGGTGCGGGCGTGCGTGTGTGTCTGTGTGGGGCTTCATCATTGTGTGGGGGTTGTCTGAAGGGTGTATGTGCAGGCGTGCGTGCGTGCATGTGTGTGTGTGTGTGTCTGTGTGTGTGTGTGTGCACGCGCGTGTGTGTGGGGCTTCATCGTTGTGTGGCGGTTATCTGAAGGTTGCGAGTTTGTTTCCTCCTCAACAGCACGTGCGGCTCCTGTCCCGGAAGCAGTTCCAGCTGCGTGCGCTGATGCAGAAAGCCCGCAAAACTGCTGGTCTCAGCGACCTTTACTGACCACTGATCTTTCACATCCCTCTCCTTCGTGCAGCACCCTCCTCTCCTTTACAGAAGTCTCATTTTTATTTCTATTTTATATGAATTTGTACGTCTCCTCTTTATGTCATCTTTCCATGAGTTAAAGTTTCCAAGAGCGTGAAAGTGCTGACTTTTTTTATTGGTTTAGTGGCAGGCTTATTGTTTGCAGACTCCCATAGAATCTTCTTCAAGAAATGCAGTTTGTTGATCTACTTTCTCTGGGGGGTTTTTTTAAGAGAAAAGCAATCAGTTTAGACAGACCAGATATGAGAGAGCTATACAGTTATATATATATATACATATATATATACACTACTCACAAAAAGTTAGGGATATTCGGCTTTCGGGTGAAATTTCAGGATGAACCTAAAATGCACTATAACCTTTACAGGTGAAATTAATTTGACCTTCTCTAAACTTTTGAATGCACATGTCCAACTATTCAATGTTTCAGTACTTTTTGCACAACTTGCTGTTCTCTAACAAGGAGCTGAACGGCAAAATTCACAACAGGTGTTTGATCCATGAATCGACCAATAAATTTCCTGGTTCAATTAGAATTGGTATTTAAACAGTCCTCTTCATCATGCTGTTCACATTTTGACATCATGAGACCAAGACGACACCTAACAATTGATCAACAGTACCTCACCATTGCGAGGCTTCAAACAGGATGTTCTCAGAGGGAAGTGGCCACTGAGCTTAGAGTGTCACAGAGTGTCATCAGCAGGTTGCAACAGAGATGCAGAGAGACTGGAAGAGTCACAGAAAGGCATAGAAGTGGACGTCCTTTGGCCACATCCCACACTGATGACCGCTTCATTGTGAACAGTGCCCTGCGGAACCGGATGATGAATGCCACTCAACTCCAGGCACATTTAAGGGAGGTGAGAGGCACCCAAGTATCACGTCAGACCATTCGAAACTGTTTACATCAGCGTGGTCTGCGTGCTAGACAACCTGCAAGGGTACCTGACCACACCACCAGGCACAGGCGTCATCGTCTTGCATGGGCCAGGGAGCATTTACGCTGGACGAGGGACCAGTGGGCCTCAGTGCTGTTCTCTGATGAAAGTCGATTCATGTTGAGCAGAAATGATGGCCGCCAACGATGTTGGAGACGTCAAGGAGAGCGCTATGCATCAGCCACTGTTGTTACCAGACGACCCTTTGGTGGTGGCGGTGTTACAGTGTGGGCAGGTGTGTCTAGTCAATACAGAACTGCCCTACACTTTGTGAATGGTGCAGTGACAAGCCCATACTACCTGAATAACATCATTAATCCAGTCATTGTGCCCCTGCATGAACAACACAGGCCTAATTTCATCTTCATGGACGACAATGCTCCAGGTCATCGAGGTCGCATCATTAGGGAAAGGCTGCTGGAGACTGGGGTACCTCAAATGGAGTGGCCTGCACTTTCTCCAGACCTGAATCCCATAGAAAACCTATGGGATCAGCTGACTCACCGTGTAGAGGCTCGTAACTCTGTACCCCAGAACCTCAATGACCTGAGGGCCGCCCTTCAAGAAGAGTGGGATGCCATGCCTCAGCAGACAATAAGTCGACTTGTGAACAGCATGAGACGTCGTTGTCAAGCTGTAATTGATGCTCAAGGGCACATGACAAGTTATTGAGACATTGACATTTTTGTTGTGGTATACCCACCACTGTTGTTGGCTTTTGTTTCAATAAATTGTTTGAGATGAGGAAATCACCATTGCATGCTTCTACTTAAATGCCCTACTTTCATGATACGTATAATATCACTGTAGCGTGAACTTACATTTTCCATAAATTTCACCCGAAAGCCAAATATCCCTAACTTTTTGTGAGTAGTGTATATACATACATATATATATATATATGTATATATATGTATATATATATATATATATATATATGTATATATATATATATATATATATATGTATATATATATGTATATATATGTATATATATATATATGTATATATATATATATATATATATATGTATATATATATATATATATATACATATATATATATATATACATATATATATATATATATATATATATATATATATATATATATATATATATACATATATATATATATATATATATATATATATATGTGTTTTTTCTGCATGTTTGCTGATAATTATCCTCCAGATCACAAACTCTGCCAGACACTAGGTGCTGTAATATGAGCATCTTCCTGACTGAGCCCACTTCATGCCGCAAAGGCCCGTCACCAGAGTAGCATTAGCATTGCAGCTGACCCGCGACCATGAATAGCATGGCTTATGATATGGAAAGTACAGTGTTGGCGCATGATGACCGACAGAATAGGAACTGATGTATAAAATAAAATGTTAGGATGTGAATGTGAACAGTCAAACTGTGAACAGCAGATTCGGATAAAGGCATTTGGTTTAGAGCTTTTACGGGTGTGATATACTGTGATATATAGACCAATATATTATTTTAGCGTATAGGATGCACGCCAAGGGAAAATGCTGAGGAAATTGACCTTTATTTTCTTTGTCTTTAGAGTTTTCTAACAGTGCCAGCGTAAAATATATGATATAACTGTGTAGCCATATCCACTTATATGTAAGATACAATGTAAGATGTTGATATATGTAAGATGTTGGGATAAGAATAGAGGATGGAAAGTGTTATGTAAAGTGAAATACTAGGATGTGATGGCATGTGAGCGGTATGGGGGTGCTTGTCTGTGCTGCATAGTTGACATTCATTGAAATGGGTTCCTGCTCTTTAGATTGGAAGGCCATTTACTGGGTAACATATAGGAAAGGTTGAGCTAAAAATAAAAGTAAACCAATCATTACCCTTTTAGCTTGACTGGGTGTGAACTACCGAAGATGTATAGCACAGTACTGTCTCAAGTGGCTCCTGTGTGTAAGATTGCACCACCATTGAGGTCTCATGAGTAGTTCTATTAATCTTCAGGATTTAAGGGGCTGATATTAAAGTGGAGAAACTCACATCACTTTCTGCGGAGAGTTCTAGACTCTCTGTCAGAGTTCTGCCCCTGAAAGTCAATTCAGACTAAATCACACACACACAGACAGACAGACGGACATATACTCACACAATCAGACCGATACGTCCACCCCATACAGACGCACCTACCCACAGGCTCATTAGCTGATAAATCAAAGCCTGTCTGGACTGTCCGTTAATAAACTTCATTTTACACATCATCAATCCACACCCCAGTTATTATGTGAGGAGTCACTGTTTGGGGGGCTTGGATCCACTGTTCAAGGTCTTACACAGGAGTGAGTTTTCTGCTGTTAAGCTTTGCATTTCTTGATTCTGCGCTAAGAATCCCTTTTAATATTCGTAAATAACGCATAATATCATATATGTATAATGTATGTAATATGGATGTCTGGATGTTCTCATTTCGAATACTCTTCATTGTGTTTTAAGTATGTATATAAACTGTGCATCTGAACTGCCTAGTTCTACAGTTCATATGGAAGGTAAAGAATGGGTTATGCATTCAAATACACATTTAGAGGCTTAAACAAGTGCATTTCTATTCTCTGCCAGTCACCACCAGCTTACTGTTTACTTTTTCCTATATTATGTACATCATTTATGTTTTTTTCTTCTTGGCCACTGTCAATTTTCTGTTTTCTTTTGAATCATAATATTATGCACAATGACGATTCCAAACATACTCCAGGCTAACTTATTTCAGTGAATATTGAAGTTATTTTTCAATTTAATTTTTATTTTATGTTAAAAAGCACTTTTCAAGGAGCTGTGAAATTGTATCATTAGTTTGGGGGGGTTTAATTAGAAAATAAAAAAGGTGAATTTCCACATGCACATCTCATTTGTTGTAGTTACTCATCCCAGTAGAATGGCATTCAGCTAAACGCAATGAAGAGGCGATTTACCATGTGAGCAACAGCCTGTTTGAGGGATAAATGGGCCATGCACTTGGGTCCAGTTGAAATGTACTAGAGAGAGAAAAATGTTAATGTTGTTTTTGTGTATTCAACTGCCATTGGCTAAAAGCTGTTGCCAGTGACCATGATGCACTAATGAGGAGGCCAATCAGACGTTTAGGAATCCACTGCATGTTTATTGGCTGGAGGAAATGTGACCAGACATTGTTACATTGTGAAGCTCTTCCCTTTGACCCCTAATGCACCTGGTCTGAGGTCTGACCGTGCAGTGCTGGACTTGCCTGCCATACATTGTCCTGGAGGTTTTCACAGAAACAAAGGCCTACAAAATGAACTCCATCTTTTGGGGGATGTCAGTGGAGAGCAGAGACACAGCACTGCCAGGTTACTTCTGTAAAAACCGGTTTCTATCTTCCATAAATAATGTTCCAGATTTTACAATAAAGTCGACTCTTGCTCCAAAACTGGTTTACTGCTAATGCTTTTTCCTTTATTAAAAGCAATGCTGAAGTGAGAGAAATTGTTACACAGTTTACGATTCCTAAGGCCTTGTCCCATTGAATGGCGCTGCCTGTATAAATGATAAGACAGCAGGTAAGAGATATTCTGTTTTCAGTAAAGCTTGGTTAGCTTTGCACACTGAAACATAGGCTTGGATTGGAGTTCTGTAGCGTGGGATGCCATATTTCGGGAAGAGTTGAAAGGGGTGTTTGGGGGGGGCTGGCCTGTAATGTGAGGGAACTGGGGCATTGCTGGAATGATGATCCTGCTGAACACAAAATGACAAATCCAAAATGGAGGCCCATCCCGCTCACGAGGCCAGCTCTACCTGCTGCATGTTAAAAAGTTCAGTTGTATATGTGGGCCAAGGAAGAGGAGAGAAGCACATTTGCATGTGCGCCGGGATGCTCGATGAGTGGACAGAACTGACCCGCCTCTGCCCGGTGGCACAGCAGTGAGTCTGGAGGGGAAGAGGATGAGGAGCAGGGTTGTTTTAGGTGTGCGTGGGGTTGGCCGGAGGTTGGCCTCACAGCGACAGCTCCTTCTGCACGCCCCACAGGGTCTCTGCGCTCTTCACCAGCTGCTTCTCCTCCTTGGGCTTCAGGCTCATCTTCACCACGTCCGTCAGGCCGCTGCTGCCCAGCACACTGGGCACGCTGAGGAAGACCTCGTCCTTCACCCCGTGCATGCCCTGTGAGAGGGGAGAGAGAGAGACACGGTCAGGAAGGGCTTCGGTGAGGGAGAGAGAGTGTGTTTATGTCTGCATGGGTGTGCGAGTGAGAATGGGGTGTGTGTGTGTGTGTGTGTGTGAGAGAGAGAGGGAAAGGGGCGTGTGTGTGTGTGTCTGCATGGGTGTGCGAGTGGGAATGAGGTGTGTGTGTGTGTGTGTGTGTGTGTGTGTGTGTGTGTGTGTGTGTGTGTGTGTGTGTGTGTGTGTGTGTGTGTGTGTGTGTGTGTGTGTGTGTGTGTGTGTGTGTGTGTGTGTGTGTGTGTGTGTGTGTGTGTGTGTGTGTGTGTGTGTGTGTGTGTGTGTGTGTGTGTGTGTGTGTGTGTGTGTGAGAGAGAGCCAGAAGAGGATTATAAACTACAGGATTAGTGGTAGACAGCAATGCAGAAGATTCCATAAACAAGGTATAGTGGAACAAACCAAATTTAGTTTCAATGTGCTACACTTTTAAAGTTATGTATTTTAAGAATCTTGACTCTCTTAGAGGTTCCTCTGGGAGATTTTGTCAGCTGATACTGCATTGCTTTTGTGTCTCCGCCTGTGATAAACACCTTATACTGGAGTCAGTGGTGAGGTTAGTCCCGCTGGAATAAACTTATAATGTGAAACCAAGCAAGAATGTCGTCAGGACAATGTGACTCAGGACAGCTGATTTGGTTCAATTAAGGGTTGAGATGAGTTGTCGATTCGGGTGGATTCTGGTTGGATGGAAGCCTTGCAGATGCTAACACTTGCACATGCTAAACCAGACCTGACCAGCCCTGCTACTGTGTTATGTGACCTGGTAAGACAATGTTATTTGAGGTCCAGTGCTAGACTGGGAAATGCTCACCTGGACAAGTGTGGATACAGGGTGCACCTTGCGCAGGTTCTTAAGGATGGACTCTACCAGGTCTGCCACAGACAGCCCAATTGCCCAGGAAGTGTAGCCCTTCAGCCTAATGACTTCATAGGCACTGACAGAGAAGGAACGATGACAATGTGTGTATTTTCTATGTTATCTTAGTGTTATCTAACTGTCAGTTCATAGCATTGTGATATTTGCACACAAACAGTCATCTGTCCACTGATTTAGCTTTTCTTTCTGTCATGCATTTATGTATCACATATATTTTGTAAGTTCTCTTGTAATTACATGAATGAAATAAAAATTGTTTTTGTATTGCAGTTTGCACTAAATCTGTACAAAATAATCAAATATTTTGCTTAAAGAGTTGATGATGTTTACATTGAGATTTTTACAGCTGCATGAAGGGTAAGAGTTCTGTAAGTTGAGTCCTGTTTGAGGCTGAGCTGATTTGAGACTCACCCCTCCACCACCTTCTTGTGCACATAGTTCCAGTCTTCCTGGTCAATGTCTGTGCCCATCTCTGGGTTCAGCTTCTGGAGGGAGACACCAGCCACATTCACACCGCTCCAGACGGGCACTGTGAGGAAGAACACATACTGATTGGACAGTTTCCATGGAAAAACCTTTCAGTACAGATCCAATCCATATACATATGTGGATCTACAGCTTACTTACTTTAAAGGATTTATTTTGGTGACAGAGGTCCCCTGCTTGACCACAGGCCCATGAGAGTGGACATCAAACAGGCAGACTGACACTGGAGTGCTTTATGATGGACGTCCGGCAGACGTCTCCATGCTCTCAGATGGACAGAGAGGCAGACAGACAGACAGACAGACTCACCGCTGGAGTCTCCGTGCTCTCCGATGATCCAGCCATGGCAGCTGGAGGGGTGGATGTGAAGCTTCTCGCTCATCAGGAAGCGGAAGCGGGCAGAGTCCAAGTTGGTGCCGCTGCCGATGACACGATGCCTGGGTAAACCGCTCAGCTTCCAGGCCACATACGTCAGGATGTCCACTAAGGGGGGGTCATCCAAACGTTACTTTAACTTCTCATAAATGTTCAGAAGGACATGGCTCAGCAGATCCCCCCACCCAAAATTAACTAAATTACACAGGTCAGTTCTGATCAACTTAAAAAAAGTAGAACCTTGTTTTGGCCTTGATTGTGCCATACCCACTCCAAGTTTGGATCTGACATTGGGATGATTAATAATTATGAATGGTATAGTGATTTGGTAAAGTCTGATTTAACCAAAAATGTGTCCTATTGTGGAATGCTCTGCCCTCCGGTGAGAACAGCAGGCAGAGGAATGGTGCCACAACCATGCCCTCCCCATCTTCTGAAAGTGAGGCTGTACACTCTCAGAAGAAAGGATTCCAAAAACCTCCTCTGTCTCTCCAAAGGGCAACCCTATCTAGTTCAAGGGTTCTTTGTCAGGCAAAATGGTTAAATCTAGGAGCTTTCACAATTTTCACACTGACCATAGAGGGTTCTATAAAGAACTAAAAAGGGTTCCTTTATGGAGACAAGCCAAAGAACCCTTTTTTTTAGAGGGCAAATGGGGAATGGTTCTTGCTTGCCTGGGTTGGAGACGACGAGGATGATGCAGTTGGGGCTGTACTTGACGATGTTGGGGATGATGAACTTGAAGATGTTGACGTTGCGCTGCACAAGGTTGAGGCGGCTCTCGCCTTCCTGCTGGCGAGCGCCGGCCGTCACCACCACAACCTTGGAGTTTGCTGATACACTGTAGTCTGAGGGACAGGAAGAGACATGTCACATGACATGAAGGCGGCTGCTCGCTGTTACATGCTGCTCTCTCTTAATTATACTTACTCCTGTATGCTGCCCTCTCTACTATCATGTTTAAATCCTTAAAGGTGAACTATGCAGGTTTTTTAGCCTTGCTGTGGTCCTGTGTCTACTAAGAAGGCTCATCCTCTGTCCTCAACCCCATTTGCTCAAGGTACCCGATTTTGGCCATCTAGCTGCCTAAGGTAGCTAGCTGGATAGCTTGAGGTAACATTATTTCCAGGGCCACAGAAAACATGCCAACTCCACGATAGCTATCGCTATCGAGGAAAACAAAATCCTAAGTTGACTCTGCTTCTTGAATGTGTCCTGTTGGCTTGTTGAATGGCTTCGCTGTAGATACATGCACTTCTTCAGTGCCGTCATTGCAGTAGCTAGCTAGCGACAAGCGCTCCGCAACCTGATCACAGCCCACAGGCTCTGTAGTCACACCCTTCCCCATACAGAAAAGAGCGTCACACCCAGAAATGTCTCAAATACAGGAGCACAGAATAATAAATACAGGCACATGGAACATGGATTCAGGAAATGCACGCAAAGACTGAGATTGCCAACGCATCACAGTTATGACTGAGCATCTGGTGTAGGTATGTATATGTTTACAGAGATACCTTTAACTCAATGTTAATTCAGGTTTAAAATGTTAGAGAGCATGTACTGTATATCTTACAGAGAAAGGGAGTGTAGGGACTTATGATAAACTGAGAAAGGGGAAACTGTGGTACACTAATTCATCCTTGCCCTTTGTGAATCTGCCCCCCCCCCCCCACACCCCCACCCCCCAGGGGCCTCCTCAGGGCACCCTGTGAAAGCCTGGACTTTCTCACCTTTGCTGGCTACAATTTTGGGTGTGCGCAGGAAAAGCCCTCCGTGCTGCAGGTCCATGGCCTCGCCCTTTAGCTTATCCTCCATAACATCGACCAGGGCCACTTCATCTGCCAACTCCTGCTCATTACACACAATGCTACCATCAAAAATGCACAAACAATACTACCACCACAACACCTCATCACGAACACTCACACACACACACACACACACACACACACACACACACACACACATACATACGCAACACTACCACCACAACACCTCATCACAAACACACAGACACACACATAAGGAACACTACCACCACAATACCTCATCACGAACACTCACACACACACACACACACACACACACACACACACACACACACACACACAATTCTACCATCAAAAACGCACAAACAGTATTATCGTCATACCACTTTATCACACACACACACACACACATACGCAACACTACCACCAAAACACCTCATCACACACCCACACACACACACACACACACACAATTCTACCATAATAAATGTACAAACAATACTACTACCATCATAGCATCTTATCACAAACACACAGAGACACACATACACAACACTACCACCACAACACCTCATCACACACACACACACACACACACACAATACTACCATCACCCCTTATTGCACACACAATACTACCATACCCCTCATTATAAACACAATACTTCCATCACCCCTCATCACACACACAATACTACAATCACCCCTTATTGCATACACAATACTACCATACCCCTCATCACACACACAATACTACTATCTCATCTTTGTTTCTGGGTGGAGTTGTCTCAAACTGCTTCACTTCAGCGCCATATATTCTACTGAATGAGGAGAAATGCTGGCGAAGGACCAAAAATCCCCAGCGGCCTCCATTCAGTAAGTACAACCTGATAATTTAGCTTTATATTCAATAGCATGGTTCACTGTAAATGGCTGGTTTCTGCCGCTGCGCAAGACATTCAAATTTAGATCAGAATATAAAACTTTTTGCAGGGTGGATTCTTGGAAGAAACAGCAACAGGTACACCTATAATCCTCTCATTGGAATCATTTTACGGTGTAGAAAATGACTTGTGGTGCAATGGTTTTCTTTTCTTTCTGTAATCTATCTTTCGTCTTCAGGAAGTACAGAGTCTCTGCTTTAACATTCTGTGTCAGACTCCACCCCTCTGTATCAGGCCCCACCCCTCTGTGTCGGACCCCGCCCCCTCCCACTCACCTTCATGAGGATGCTCATGGCACTGGCCATGCCCACCATGCCGACGCCCACCACCGTCACCTTATTCCGGGGGCCAACAGGCTCCTCCTTCATGACGTGAGAGATGAGCTTTTCGTATGTGTATGCCATGGTGACAGGCTGAGGAGAAAAACAGGTGTGAATGACACTCCTCTGTGGATGTGTTCCATTCTGTGTGTGTGTGTGTGTGTGTGTGTGTGTGTGTGTGTGTGTGTGTGTGTGTGTGTGTGTGTGTGTGTGTGTGTGTGTGTGTGTGTATGTGTGTGTGTGTGCACGTCTGGGTGAGACACAACAAAATCAAATCATCACTCTATGAACATTGCGGTCGTCAACTGAAAGGCCACCATTTACACCATTTGCAAGGAACTGAATTAATTATGAAATGCAAATGAACATCCTTCATTACATAACAGGAAGCACACAAAGTTTTCACAGATCTATTCACTCCTTTCAGAATCTGTAGGCTAACTTTCACCTTACATTGCCCAAATATCCCAATTGACTTCTGCTGGTTGTAGCCTACTGTGTAGTACAATTCTTGGCACAAAATCTTTTTGAAACTTTTTGAAACGTGACAATACACTTAAATTACAGGGTCCTGCGTGCATTTGAGGGAACGTAATCTGAAAACAAAGTTCTTCTTTCAGTAATGCTTTCCTGTAAGGTTACTATTTTTAGTCCAAGATTAAGATGTTTCTGTGGAATTTTACAAATTTCCAATTCTATCATTCGGACGTGTTACAGTCAGACATAGGGCCACATTACAGGACGATATATTTGGAAAGGAAATGTGAGTGCCATGTAATTTTAAATAAAATTATTTAGCATTTATAGTTACATTTGCATTGCACATAATTATGGCGGTACAGTTTTCCCAAAACCCAGCTGGCCAGTAAGTAGTACCACTTCCAACCACATAAAATAAGAGAAGGAAGATTATATTTTTTATAAAGGAAGTTATGACGTATTAAAAAATGCCTTCAATATACGTTAATGAGCAAATTCCTCTTCACTGAACAATGCCTCTTCAATATACAACAAACAAACGACTCTTTGGTTTTAAAGAAAATTCTATTGAGTTTTTTCACCCTTCCCTTTCACCAGAGCTGGGAATCGAAGTCGCCATGATCCTCGTTACAGCAGAAAATAGCTAAAGTAAGAGGAGGATTATAGATTATATCATACATGTATATTATACAAGACTTCTGCTCTAACAAAGATTGTGGCTTTTTGTATGCACTCCTCTCCACATCGATTTACAGAGATTACATTGTTAATTTACAAGCAATACATTTATATTGCTAGATATTTAACTGAAGCAGTTAATGTTAAGTAGCCTACTTTGCTCAAGTGTAAAATTGCAACGCTCCAGCTGGGAATCAAACTCACAACCATTCTGTAACTAAATCATGAGACTTGAGCCAGATGCCCCATCACCAAGCACAGTTTCCTAACCATTATACAGCACTGCAGCCCCTACAACTGCAAAAGTAGAGGCACAATTATTCTAGCAACAAACTGAACACAATAATTCATCTCACATTTTTACTAGTATTGGTGTATACATATGTTTAATTAGACCAAGATTACTTAAACAAGAAAAACTCTGACTTAACCTCGGTTGTAGATGTGGCCCTTTGTCTTTATTAATTATAATCCATATGCCGTTTAGTTATAATTTCCTAACATAACCTATGCAAGTGTTGTTGGTTCTGTAGTGCACCCATCCAGATTTCAAACAGAACAGCTATTGATGCCACATGTTTGGATGCAGCCTACAAATGATTTAGAGCATTAATGTTATAGCCTACTTTTGACGTTGCTGCTGTGGTATCTTAATGATTATTCCTAAATTCACTTATTTGCCCTCACCTTTTTTTTCCTTTCGCCTGAAATGGGAACGTTGCGGAGAGATTGTAGTCGGAATGTGTTCCACTGGGCGCTCCTCCTTTGCACTGAGCTATCCCGCAGCAAGGTTCGCGCAGGCGGAGCCACTCGGTATTTAAAGCATCGCGAAGACCAGACTCGGTGCGGGCGTGTCCTCGTGCCCCGCGCCCTTTCCTACCAAGTTCAGACAGATGGGTGACGCGTGAACACTTTTGCTGGCTTCTCTTCCACATATTTTCTACTGTTCACCTCGCGCGACACCTTTGCAATTCGATATTTACTTATTGTTTTTTACTTACATTTTTTTAACTTTTTTTTTTACATTGAGCTCCGTTTCTGATATTGCAGGTAAAATGAGATGCAGTTTAAACTAATGTGATTGTCAATAGAAAGTGATTTATATCGTGGTATAAAGTTGATCAGTTGGATAAGATTATTGATCTTTGATACGGAGTAGAGTCTATATATTGTTGATATATACTGTCTTAGGTTTTCACCTGATTTGAAATTTAAGGATTTAAACAGTGTTCATCCGTATATTCATTGTGCTATTCAGTGTTATCCTGGTTATAAAGGACGCATAATAACAGCCTGTATAGAGAACAGAAAACTCCAATTATGAAATTTGAATGATGAATTTCAGTTTAATTTCTAACCAATTAATTTTTACTGCTCTAGTTTTGGAATCATGCACATAAAGTATTCCAACAGAAATTCATTATCAGATGAAAAAATAATTTGAAGCTAATGGAAAAATCCATTAGCTTCAACTATATGCATGCATGTAGCTACAACAATTTGAGTGTGGATCATTTTTTAAAATTGTTTTTGTATGTATTGATGCCCGGGTCCAGTTCATTTGCATGTTTGATTTCCCCAGCCTGGTGATTTGTATCTATTGCACCATGAAGTTGAAAGACAGCTTTTAATTTTGATTGTGAAATCAGTGAGGACTGCCAACTTGATCTATGCCCGCCTGCATTTCAGGAGTCAGGCATGATACATTTGCTGTATTCTCGCTAAATTATTGATGCAGACTAACTGACTTTGGATCCACGTTCCTTCTGATTGCCTTATCAACAATACTGTCAAAAAAAATATATATCAGCATGTTCTACGGCTGACAGCTGCACCAAACTATATCTGTACGGCAACACGTATGTAAAGTGTCACTAATTATAGTACAGTACTCTACAGAAATAACACAGCTGTCACTACCATGAGGGGATGATATGTACATGCACATAAATAGAGGAAAACAGGAGCTAAACATGACTGCATGCCAAAGCTCCTTCAAAAGAAAGAAATATTCGCAGGAAGCTGAGGCGTAGTGAACATTTAATATTCGCGCTGCTAATGACCTGTGAAATCATCACCCATGAGGGGAAATAGCAAAGGAGTGGTAGTATCGCAGCCTGAAATGCTTCACAATTAAAAAATAAATACATGACTGGTGAGAAAATTACCACAAATTAACATGACTACAGTTATTTCTGTAGAGTACGGCACTATAATTAGTATTTACACCGACAGACACAGTGGTGTATTTGATAGGGAAGATAGCAATACAAAGAAAAGATTCTGCACATGGAATGCATCCGTTCTCCGACGAGGAGAACATCATCATTCATGGCGGATTCATACGGTATGTGTTATATAAATCGACCAAGCGTTCCTTCAATGAATGCTCGGCGGTTTCACAAGGTCCCCTTTATCCCGAGTCCCCTTGCCCTTGTTATCCAGCTCACTGTGTCTTATCGATAGTAAACTACGTTATGGCTCACATAGACTTCATAGACCTTAAAGAGTTATGACATCACCCCCCCCCCCCAGTGGACCATTATATTGCATTACATTCAGGAACATTAAATGTGAATGTGGGTTTGCTCAAAGGTAAGGATTTATATGCACACGATAAGGATGTAATGAAATGAACTAACACCTGAAGGTTGTACAGATAAAGGTAAGATAGAAGTATATATCGGTTGGGAGGAAATGAGAAATTTAAGTATGTTTGTTATACTCCAATGTCTAGCTGCCTAGACATTTAGAAGAATAATTTTCTTCTAAATAATTTCCCCTGCATTGGACTATTATATCAATAAGAAAAAAGCAAAAAAAACAGGACCTAGACCCATTATTTCCCCCAGGGCTGTGGGGTGAAATTCCCAGGCCTGGGACAAAATTATATTATTATATTATTCCTGTACCCGGGACAATAATATTTACCACAGGTTCACAGACCACTGCATACCCCAACCCTCTCCCCCCCAACACCCCTCCGCCCAGGACAACATACCCTGGTTGGGTATTACGGAAGGCATTTCATGTTGAGTTCTTTAAGCAGAACCAGGGGATATACAGTAGTTGGAAATTAGTTACATTTCACACTGATATCATTTTGTTTCCACATAGAGTGCTTAATACACTGAAAGATTACCAGGAATTAAAGTATAAATTAGATCCTTTGGCTGGTTAAGACCAAGCTTGATTTATTTCAGCAAGGATAACGCACACCTGGATTGCGAAGGTGCTTGCTGGCAGGGCAAAAGAAAGAAAAAAAAGCTGCCGCATTCTTAAGCTTTGATGCACAAATATATCTTTATTAGTAAAATTAAACTAATGTTTTCAGCAAACAAATGTCTTTGTCAGGGTAATTTTACTAATAAAGATATTTTTGTGTATCAAAGCTTGAGAGTGGCAGCTTTTTTTTTCTTTCTTTTGCCCTGCCAGCCAGCACCTTTGCAATTCAGGTGTGCGTTATCCTTGCTAAAATAAATCAAGCTTGGTCTTATCCAGCCAAAGGATCTAATTTATACTTTAATTCCTGGTAATCTTTCAGTGTATGAAGTACTCTATGTGGAAAAAAACAGTGTGAAATTTAACTAATTTTCAACTACTGTATATCCCCTGGTTCTGCTTAAAAAACTCAACATGAAATGCCTTCCATAATCCACTTTATTAATCCCTTTTAACTTTTAAAGCCCTTAAATAAATCCCCCCTTTATTCTCAGTTGGTGAGACTAAAGATATAATATAGGAAGCTTTTGGGCTTTGTGCATATTATAAAAAGAGAAACTCAAATATTTATTGCATAAAGAACATCACACCAGTGCCAAATGACAGCAGTGCAATCTCATTTGGAAAAACAGCAAAAGGATTAGCTCTCAGTCATCTGACTTCACTGAGCCAAAAGACCAGGATGATGCAGGGATGAGAGCATCTATGGTCAAACCAGAATCAAGAGCATCTATGGTCAAACCAGAATCAAGAGCATCTATAGTTAAGACAAAATCAAGTGTGAAAATTGAGGGTTTATCCCAATACTCGAAAAATGCATCCTCCTTTCCCTCCCTACCACCTCCTCTCCTCTGTGCCCCAGAAACGTATCTTTGTGTCCTAATTTCATATTAATGACAGATTACTTGTTACATATTAATCAATGTCGTGATGCAAACCGCAATGTCAGGTACATTGTATACTGTAAATGTAACTTGTACAGTAAAGCATTTTTAATATTTGGTCGCATATCCTTTGCATGCCATGACTTCCTGATGTTTGTGACCCAACAATATCAAAAGACTCGTTCTGGTACTCCTACAACCGATACTATAACCTCTCTGCATTTGAATGGATCTCTATGGGAATTGGGCGGTGGGACTAGATTTAGCTGTAAATTACACTGGAACAGTATATATTTTTTGTATAAATATATTTGTATAATGCTGCTCCAGCTTCAGACAGGGAAATGTGCAAAATTAGAGGCCTTGGGTGTACCCTCTCTGATTCAGCATCTATAGGGATATTACTGCAGTTCAGCTGTACATTGTGGCCTGTAGTTTGGCTGGGCATAGTGTTCTACGTGTGTGCTGCTGGGGTGGTCTTAGGAGGGACTGCAATTGCTTCAGGAATGAGAATTGCTCAGAATTCTGAAATGTTTGTCAAAAAATAATTCAAAATTGATTCCAAGTATTGGAATGATTAATTGTAAAAAACAGTCTTTCATTTTGTACCTATAAATCATTTTAGAAATTAATAACCAATAACCAAACAAGCTGTAAGCTGTAAACTTGCAAAGATAGGCCACCATGCTTTTAAATCTCTGATCAGCGGAGAGACTTAGTAAGCAGAACTTTCACAGCAGGTTTCTACTAATAAGCCTTTCTACTTATTTAGCTTTGCACTGCAGTTGCAACATTGCGCCATCTAGTGGTAATAATATAAAGTCATGTCATTGTGGTGGTTGGTGTGCCAACCAGCCACTGTTTTCACATTGCACATAAGCAGCATCGAAAGTTTATCCCTGCAGAAATAACCCGGCATTTCTGAATGTTTTTCCTTCTTCCCAGCGTGTTAAATACACACAATCCAGATAACACTTTGTCAGAGTACACACTTAGGGCTTGATGTACTAAGACCCTTCGCATGTGAAAAACCTTTTTAGCACACACCAACCCAATAGCATGACCAAGGATTGTTCATGGTATTTGTTTTGCACCAATCATTGGTTGTGTTATTAGTTTTGCGTGTGCTGATGCTAAAGGTCTTAGTGAATCAGGCCCTTAATGCTTTAAGTTAAATTGCTTTGCACTGCTAAATGACAGGTGATTTTTAATAAATAGATATGAACAAATACCAGATTTATTTTCATACTTCTTTTAGTGCTGGATAGATTATAGATACATAAGCCAGGGATCAATAAAGCAGATAAATTCATTTTAAAATTTCAGTTTGGTTTGACTTGGTAGTAAGTTCCAAACAGTTACACCTATTATTCAAATGACCTTCCCCCGACACACATTCAGCAAAGCCAAACCTGCACAGCGCCATTCAGAAGAACCAAATACCAATTGTCCCATGAGAATGAATGCAAAAGCATGTGACTTTGATGGTAAAATGAAAAATAAAGCTCACTGTTCATGCTCATTTTGTCATCCTCAATGTGTCTTAGCCAGATTTCTTATGAGGAGCAGAATGTGAAAGGCTACGTTTTGTTCACACAGAAATAAATTGTCCAACACTACTGTCTCTTCTACAGCAAGCCACGAGAGAGAAAACGTGTTAGTCTGCATGTCAGTGTATGCAAACCACTGTTAGTTTTAGTGTTTTTTATGAATAGTTCCCAGCCATAGCACTGAACACAGTAACACATAGCTATAGCACTGAGCGCAGTTACACAGCTATGGCACTGAACAGTTACACAGCTGTAGCACTGAACACAGGTGCACACACAGCATTAGTACTAAACACAATTACACACACAGCTATAGCACTTGATACACACAGCTGTAGCACTGAACACAGGTGCACACACAGCATTAGTACTAAACACAGTTACACACAGCTATAGCACTTGATACACACAGCTGTAGCACTGAACACAGGTGCACACACAGCATTAGTACTAAACACAGTTACACACACAGCTATAGCACTTGATACACACAGCTGTAGCACTGAACACAGGTGCACACACAGCATTAGTACTAAACGCAGTTACACACACAGCTATAGCACTTGATACACACAGCTGTAGCACTGAACACAGGTGCACACACAGCATTAGTACTAAACACAGTTACACACACAGCTATAGCACTTGATACACACAGCTGTAGCACTGAACACAGGTGCACACACAGCATTAGTACTAAACACAGTTACACACACAGCTATAGCACTTGATACACACAGCTGTAGCACTGAACACAGGTGCACACACAGCATTAGTACTAAACACAGTTACACACACAGCTATAGCACTTGATACACACAGCTGTAGCACTGAAAGTTGTTGTGAAGTTACAAATCTCACCAGTTCATGAGCAGAGTGATAAAACCTTCCTGGCTGGCATAGAAAAGTTATTTCATACAGATGCAGTTGTCCAGCGTATAGCCTTTAACATAATAACCATTTGAAACTGTATTAATTCATAATAACATAATAAATTAAAAATAATACAATAGATACATTATAGGTTCCCTACCATAGAATTCATCCAAGGAGTGCATTACAGTTTTTTACGATTGCTTTGACTCATTTTGCACAGCAGAATTTCAATGTACAAAACTCAAAATGCCAAACTGACTTTCAAAATTCATACTCTAAGACACCACATCCTGTGCTGACATACAAAGTGTAAAACTGTTAGTGCAAAGTGTTAAACTGACTTGCAGAATTCTTACTCTAAGACACCACATCCTATGCTGACACACAAAGTGTGAAACTGTTAACGCAAAGTGCTAAACTGACTTGCAGAATTCTTACTCTAAGACACCACATCCTATGCTGACATACAAAGTGCAAAACTGTTAATACAAAGTGCCAAACTCTAAATCATATGGTCCATTCTCAGAATACAGCCACCTAATATTACAACAATGTTCAAATGCTTATTACTACAAATGCAGATGACTAAATCAATTCAACAGGTCTTTGTAGTCATGTCTCAGTACTTCCAACAACCTTGCCGAGGTGAATAGCATTGCAACACAAGATGCTATTGTTATCAGATGCAATGTCGACAAAATTCTGTGGCCAAATGCAGCGGAGAGGCAAAATGCTGCTTAAGCACCGAAAAGCAGTTTTTTTTTAACTTTACAATACAATTGAGTTTACAGTACTGCATTACTGTATGATTTTTCTTTAATGATGAAACTTCAAATAATCTAATATTTTGTTTGACTTTCATAAAAACACAAGCGCACAACTGCAGTCTATCACAGGGGATGATTGCTGTACATAATTTCAAGTACTTATGAGGAAATGACTATTGCATAGTCTTTCTTAGTAACAAGTATTTTGTGTTTGACCACATTATTTGATCATGGCCGTTGTATTTGAAAATGCACCAATATTAAACTTCAACGATGAACATATCCACTGTTCTGACACTATGATAAACTTTAGCATGAAATACAATCTAATTTGGTTCAGTTGTTTCTATTGTGCATGCTATATATGATTTTGAGCCCAAGATTAGGAGTATAGCATTTTGCATTATGACCAAAGAACACTTTAAAACTCTCTTTTTATCAGAAGGATTTTGTGTTTGGCAGCATTATTTCATGATGACTGTTGTATATTGAAAATGCAGCAATGATTTAACTTCATTGTTTGAAATATCTAATGTTTTGGTGCTGTGATAAACTTTTGCATATAATATTCTCGGATTTGACATTGGTATTTTTATGTTGCATGCTATATTACATTTTGAACCCAAACTGAGCAGTATAGCATTCTGTGTTAAGAGTTTTGCACATTGAAACTCTGTTGTGCAAAATGAGTCAAAGCAATCGTAAAAAACTGTAATAGCCAACTTTTAATAAAAAGGTATTTAATAAATGTCTTTTGATACTGTATTTAACATTTCAATCAATATGCTTTATTTTTAAAGATTGATCAAAATCAGCTTTAGTTAAATTCACAGCTCTAAGTCGCATACAGGCTTGCAAAAAATAATGGAAACACAACAATATCATCAATATCAGTCCTTAGAATTCTGTTCTGTGTCTAGTGGGATATTCCAGAAAGTCTCTAGTCCTTTGAGGGATGAAGAAGGTGGACATATCCTTTGCACACTCCAGAACTTCCCATAAAGGTTCAATGATGTTTAGACATGGTGATTGTGCAGGCCGTGGAAGGCCTTTGACTTCATCCTGGTCAAGGTCATCCTCTTCATATCCCTTGACCATTATATGACCATGAAAAGCAAACATCAGTCTCAGTGACTCCCATGAAATGGATGATCATCCCATTACTGATCCCACCACAATGTTTAACAGTTGGCAATAGACATTGTGGGTTGAAGGCATTCTTTGGCTTTATCTGGCTCATCAGACAATATTACTTGTTTCCACTGCGCAGGGATTTTGTGGTTCTTACATGAAGTTGTGCATCTTTGTACACTAGCCTTGGATGTATAAGCAGTTTCTGAATGGCAGACCTGCCATAAACACCAGCTTTGTGAAGCTCCCGATCTACAGTTTTTGTTGAGACTGGGTCACAGATGTGGTGAGTCAATTCTGCAGACATTCTTGAGGCTGTAGTTTTGGGGTGTTGAGCAAGTGGTCTGTCTGTCCCTGTTGGTGAGCTTCGACCTGCGACCACTTTTCTTCATTGCAGTTTATTTGTATTTGGGATATGCTGTCATAATTTTTGACACGGTCCCCCTTGCCACATTAAATAATTTTGCAGCTTTTGTGACCAACGTGCCTGAAATTCAGCCACAGACTGTTTGGCATCTTTGGAACTGTGTTAGTTGTCTCATGTGGTTTTGGAAACTCACATATTAAAATGCTTATTGTCAGACCTCTTTCATAGCTGATACATAATGCTAATTGTTGACATTTGACTTACAGTAATATGATTGCCTTTGTAATTACGATTTAGTGACTTCAAGGTTTTAGTACTTTATCGTGTGGTGTTTCTGTTCTTTAGTCCAACCCCTCAACACCAACAGTACAAATAAAAAAAATAAAAAAAGCTGCTTTTGGCTGATAGAACTTCGACACTGAACCAGCCGAGGACAATATAAAAAACAATGTAAGGACCTTGACTAAAGGTCTCAACCTTTGTTGGTTAGCCGTCTGCATTGGCTGAATTGAGCAGTGAAAAACTGGAATGTGTGTTCTTCACAGAATAAAACATGTACTGTACGTAAATTAATGGAGCTCCTCTAGACTGGAGGATAAGTGCCGTCTTAACTTTCAGACACCAGTGAATTTCTGGTTAACAAAACGTATTTATGGAAAATTTAGAACGAACATGCATCAGCAGAAACTCTTGCCCGAAGCCAACCGTATTAACTGCAGCGCCAGGGGTCTCCTTGCTGAGACCAGTTAGGCTACAGTGAGTCAATGAGACTGAGGGGTAAGGGGAATGAACAGTGAGTTAATGAGACTGAGGGGTGAGGGGAATGAAGAGAAGCTCTTTCACAAAAATGATGAGATGGAAGCCTTGCGAACAAGGAACCCGCAATCCATGAAGGTGTAAATTGCGATAATTCGTTTGAGCAGAAAACAACTAGCTAAGTAATAGCCTACCACTGTGTTTGAGCTGTGTTGTACAAGTTTGATCCTGCTACTGCCTTGGTGACTGGCTAACACACTAAACGAGTGAACGAGGCCATTAACTCCTGCTCCACCATGTTAAATCTCAGATCATTTCATGCCACGATTGTTTGAATAACCCTTTTCAAGTTGTTCCTGCGAAGTGCTGTGGCTACTGGCAGGTCCACAGCCGATGGACATGGAGTCCACCCATTTAACTATGTGATACATAATAACATTTATAAGATTCCAGGTCATTCCTGCATATAATAACTCTTTATCATGCATTATCTCAGTGGAGAACAAATAGGTTTAAAAATGTTCAACAAATGTTCAAATTTAAATGTTTGGAGGGGTGTATGTGTGTGTGTGTGTGTGATAGAGAGAGTGAGAGAGAGAGAGAGAAGCAAGTGTCCCCTTCTTCTGTAATTTCAGTCCAGTAATATTCTGCTCCCCAGCACAGTCACATATTGGTATGAATTATGGCCACAGCAAACTGGCCCCCAGTGTATGAAATCATATAGGCTTGCATCTCCTCTACAAACAGTCCTACTGAAATAAACCCCCCGGGCAGTGTAGCCCCTTCCTTTCTCCCTCGTAACTGGCTTTATCGCTACTTTACACATAACCCTACAATATGGCACTGTAGGACACTGGGTCTGCTCATAAACAAAATCATGTTTTAAAACACAACCGAACTGAACGTAGCAAAGTCAAGCAGGGCACTAACACATGATTAACAACAAATAGGACAAAGGACATTGAAGGTTGGAAATTCTTAGTGCGTGATGTAGAAGGACTCCCACAAACAAACAATTGTGACGTGACATTGGTTTGACACAAGCTCAACAATTCCCTCTAGTGGCCAGCCATTGTACCGTAACTATAAGGTCACCTTAAAATGCTAATTTACATTCCGATACCTTGTCCTTTAACTGCCATTGTTTTTTAGGAGGTATCACATTATATATTGCATTGCATTCCTTTAGCAGATACTCCTATCCCTATGAACTAACAAGGATGGAAGTGCATGGAAACATAAATACATTAAATAAGTACATCGGTATAACAGAATAATAAATAAGACCGTGTAGCAAGAAGTGCTACAATCACCTGTAGTGTTACTATCGTGTCCTATGCTGACAGACTTTTCAAGCTACCCTGACACCATACATAGAATTGAATGAAGTGCTTAGAGAAGTGCTGGAAAGCACTGCTAAGGTTGATTGAGGCCTAGATATGTAGTCCAAAGCAGCGGACCTTCAATCTTGTATAAATTTGCGAAGAGAAAAGTAAGATGAGAGGTGATATAAACACTATACCCTTAGCTTGGTTTTCAGAAGCAAAAACACGACTACTATCCCCAAAGAACCCCCCCCCCCCCCCCCCCCCCCCCCATCCATCCCCTATGGAGACAGGAGTAGTGCATTCCTTGAATTGCAGGTTCGGGCGGTTCGCTGTAGAGTAGAGTGTTCATGTTAAAGGCCATTGTGTCAAATTACAAAGGTCTAAATCTCCATGCAATCAGCACACTGCTGAGAGTGTTTGGATCTTTCTGTGTCTACACCTTTATGAAAAATAGATAAACTGTAGGTCAATATGTAAACATATAGTGCATTACAGAATACAATATGACTACATCATTAATTGAATACAATAAATGTGATTTTTAGTCACAATGTGTGGTACACTTTAAAATATGTATAATTTTATGATATTTTCTGAAAATATACTATGGCTTAAAGTGGCAAAAGTTATATACGTAACTGATATATTTATAAGTTCAGATAGATATAAAATATGTACTTTTAATGGTTTCACTTTATATTGTAATATTTATTCATTTATCATGACTGTTTTATAGATGTGTCACTCAATGTACAGCAAAACCACTGCAACATTTTTTTGTGTGGATAAATTTTGTCTTTTTCACAGCAGATTAGATCTGTGAGACCCATGAATAGTTTATGCCAAGCGTGAATATTTCAGCAGAGCATGATGGAGGTTTGTTTCCGATCCACCCCTCCAGTATGCGGATCAAAGTCTGGCCTAGATTCCCTTCTTAAAAGCTCACATATGGTAGGCCTACTCATTTAAAGCACAACTTAACTTTGGTAGAACTTTGGTTTGTGTAGTTACCTGGCCATGATATGAGTCCAAATGGTGGCAAAATATGTTCGTTAGTTGCTCTTTGCTCCCCTGGGGTGATAATCCAGAATACGCTATTTGTCGCTCTCCATTCACTTCTATAGGGCAGCTGAAGTGGTCTCAAAATGACACTTCTAGCATGTATACGAACGCGAACGAAGCGGATTCTGTCAATACAAAAAATAACCAGTCCTGGTATTTTTTTTGTGTAATTAAAATAATTTATAAAAGAACAATTTTCTTCAATGTTGTTAGCGAGCTAGCAGAAAAGACGAGCAAAATGTCGGCAGTTCAGTTTGTTTACCATAGATATATACTACCAGGAACGCTTGCTTCCGTGGAAATTTAGACCAATGAGTGGTTTCTGCAGCATCGGCGCATTAACGCTGTTTCTGCCACAAGAATTGCCTACCGGATCTACGATCCAAATAAAATACGAAAAAGCCAGGAAAGGTCCATTTAATTTTCAAAAGAAAATATATAAGAGGACTGGTTATTGTTTGTATTGACAGAATCTCCTTCGTTCGCGTTCGTATACATGCTAGAAGTGTCATTTTGAGACCAATTCAGCTGCCCTATAGAAGTGAATGGAGAGCGACAAATAGCATATTCTGGATTATCACCCCAGGGGAGCACAGAGCAACTAACGAAAAAACATATTTTGCCATCATTTGGACTCATATCATGGCCCGGTAACTACACAACCCAAAGTTGTTCCAAAGTGCAGTTGTGTTACACTCATTTTGTCTTGGCTTTTAATATTAGTCTTCTTTTCTCAAATTAAATCCAGATTGTTCATAAAAACTCAATGATGGCAGCCTGAGCAGAAAAAATCTGAAATTAGACTTTTTGGCTAAAAAGGTTTTCAACAAAAAGAAAATGAGGCAAACAGGTTTTTATCTTTCTCAATTGTATTAAGGAATAGCAATGCCTGAATGGAGTGACTCCTGCAGGTTTGTGTACATATGTGAACAATCTAAAACACTTTCTATCGATCAATAGGGCAGGCGTCTCCAATCTTATACATCTTATGCATCTGTGGGTACAGGCTTTTGTTCCAACCAAGCAGTTACACACCTGATTCTACTAATCAACCACTAGAGTCTTTGCTAAGTACCTCAATTAGTAGAATCAGGGTGTGTAACTGCTTGGTTGGAACAAATGCCTGCACCCACACCAGCCCTTTCTGGATAAGATTGAGGACCCCTGCAATAGGGTGAAAGTTCGTGAATTAAATTGTACTTGAGCACAATTTATAAACCCACCAACCTGGGTGCAGATTCCCCATTCAGATACTGTAAAATGTTGCCACTGATCAGGGACACAATCATAAATTTGAGTTAGCCTTCAAGGAGCGAAGAAAAAAATCACCTCAACCAATTATAAAGAGAAATATGGAAGTACAGTTTAATTTCATTGGTAGTTTTTTTTAAATAGGTTTTTCTTTTGGCTGCAGCAAATTATCTTGACAGAAGACTTGTGAATAACTGAAACAGTGCAGTACTAAAAAACAGCCTATGCACTAGTAATGTGTGTGTGTGTGTGTGTGTGTGTGTGTGTGTGTGTATGTATGTGCGTGTGTGTGTTTTTGTTTGTGTGCGCGTGGGGCGTGTGCGTGTGTGTATGTGCGTGTGTGTGTGTGTGTGTGTTTGTCTGTGTGCACGTCAGCCGTGTGTTTGTGTGTGTGTGCGTGTGTGCATGGGTGCGCACATGTGTGTGTGTGTTTCTGTGTGTGTGTGTGTGTGTGTGTGTGTGTGTGTGTGTGTGTGTGTGCGTGGGCGTGCATGTGTATGTGTTTGTCTTTGCTTATGTGTGTATTTGTGTGTGTGTGTGTGTGTGTGTGTGTGTGTGGGCGTAAGTGTGTGTGTGTGTGTGTGTGTGTGTGTGTGTTTGCGTACGTGTATGTGTATTTGTGTATGTGTGTATGTGTGTTTGTGTGTGTGGGTGTAAGTGTGTGTGTTTTTGCGTACGTGTATGTGTATTTGTGTGTGTGTGTGTGTGTGTGTGGATCCTCAGATTGTCTCTTACAGTACTGAGATACCAGAGCTGGATGGAATATCATGGATGCCTGACTGGATTAAGAGGCTTAGTTTTATTTAATGACCCATTTGGTTCATTGTGCTGAAAACCTTGCACATTTCATGCCAGTGTACCATTTAGAGGAGGCTGGCTGATCATAACTCCGTGAACCAGTTACAGAAACCACAGTAAAAATGACAGAATTATGAAATTATGAGACGGCAGTGTAGTGCCCACTAAGACCAGAGCGCGCACCAGCAGTGAGTGAGATGCGCTTGGCTGGGGAGGGCCCGACACGTCTGGGGATTAACTGAAGGTTAATTGTGGTTGTGAGGACCAATGTGTTTCAAACAGAAGACAGAAAAGGGGTCCATCGCTTCAAAACAGAGGGATATAAGGGGGTCTGATAATGGATTATCCACCCCTACCCACCCACCCCCCACCTTCCCCAGTGCTCTGTGACATTGATGTATGAGGAAAATGAACTGAGCAGACTCGTAAAGGTCACAAGCAACCTCCCACCCCTTTATTTCTGCGGTCGCCCACTCCGCCACCGATCCCCCCTTTTCACACGGCCTTTCTCTGCCCGCAGCCCAAACTTCATTTCACAGATGACGGGCTTCTGCCTCTAATCCAGCCACTGTCACGAAGGGGAGGCCTGACCGAGTCTTTTAACTCTAATCAGCTTTTTAAAATGAAGGCCCCCAAACCCCCCCCCCCCCGCACCGCCACCGGGATGACATTTCCTCTGTTTCCGAAAGGCTGTGAGTGGGACAGGAAGGGTAGAGGTGGGGAAGGGGTGGGGCTTTGGGAATGCTTGGTCAAGGATGCGGACGTGGGGATCGGGGGGGGGGGGGGGGGGGGGGGAGGGGGGCGGAGGGAGGGAGACGGGAATAATTTCCCGGCGCGGTGAGGGGGCCGTCCGAACCGCTGGTTCCAATCAATCTGAGTCGCGGGTGAGGGCGGCATGGAGATGTCCGCGCTAATGCGTCTGTCCGCCGTCCCGCTCCCCGCCTGTCAAACCCCGGACACCCCGCGCCGCCCCCGTCTGTCTCCTCCCTCCCCCGATTCATCCATCTCCCACTCTCACCCCCCCCCCCCCCACCCCTCTCTCTCTCTTTGTCTTAGTGTGGCGTTTAGTGCGCCATTGTCACGCTTTTAGATTTACTGCCTAGCTGCTAAATAACCTAAGAAAGGAAAGACACAGTGACGTACTTAGGCTTTCCGCCAGGTTAAGTGGGATGCTGAGCCTTTTCCTCGTTTTTAACATTTAAATTTCACCAAAGAGCAAGAAAGGCAGTGAAGCTTCTTTGAGGTCTTCTGTTGGGGAATGGTTCATTCTCACCGGTTAAGTCTCGACCCAGGCCCATGAAAGCAGGTAGAATGGGGTTCAACGTGTCGCTCTGGCCCTGGACCCAGCAAATTGTACCGCCTCAGAGCTGGGGGCGGGAATGACCATGAGCCTGACGTGCCTCCAGGAGGCCAGGTCAACACCAGGTTTATCACCGAGATCAATGAGCCGTTATCTGAACGCACACCTGTGTTCTACTGGAAGAAAGCAGCACAGCTGCGTTCTGTATGACAGCTTTGTTATTTGTTACAACTTATCCCAATTTTTTATACTTTGCGCCTGCAATTAGGAATAATTAATACAGTAGAATCTCAAACAAACAACATACAAAACGGAGGAGGTTGGTGTAGGGAGTGTGTGGGGGTTGGTGTAGGGGTGGGTGTAGGGAGTGTGTGGAGGTTGGTGTAGGGAGTGTGTGGGGGTTGGTGTAGGGGTGGGTGTAGGGTGTGTGTGGGGGTTGGTGTAGGGGCAGGTGTAGGGAGTGTGTGGGGGTTGGTGTAGGGGTGGGTGTAGGGCGTGTGTGGAGGTTGGTGTAGGGGTTGTGTATGATTGATGCAGAGGGAACACAGAGGTGGATGTAGGATGTCAAACGCATATGGCCTTGGGTTTGTGGAGTAATACAGTATCTCACCACCCCCTGAATGACCCATTACCATGACATTGGCTTAAAGTTTCAAATATGATTTTCATCTGACAGCACTATGAATTAAGACAAGCTTTTTTGACAGGGGGTCAGGGCAAGTGCCATTCAGTCATTAAACCCACTGATCAGTTGGGAAACTGGAAAGGAAATGTAGTACTTGGAAGGTACAGCACTGAGCCAGGCTGGGTAGAAAGAGCAGAGAGAGAAGAATACACTGAAAATTGACATGAATAATTACTTCGCTTGGATAATGTAATTGCAGTGGTTTTGTAAAGCTATATTTTCAACACAGCATTCCGCATTAGCAGCTCCATAATTATTTAGGCACTACAAACTTAATTATCCCTGCTTGCACAAAACCCTCCACTTGATTGCTAACAATTTTCATCTTATATGGTAATTATTTACATTATAATCATGGGCACAATTGCAAAAGGAACACTTGTTTTTGTTCCTCCAATATAATTTTCTCTTTTCATCCCCAATATAGTTTTTATTATTTCATCTTGCCAACTCCTTTCTTCCCTGCAAATCAAAAGGGGATTCATTTTATGTACTTCTTCATGTTTTTGGATTGGGTTCCTATTCTGTCTCCAGCGTTACTGTATTTATTCTGGACACACCTTCTGCACTTATGAATAAATAATAATACGACCAGCCCTCATCTGTGGTAGCCACGGTGATTTATGATCGAGGTGCTAAACTCATTTATGCCGTCTTCAAGTGTGTTCATGCAACTTCAGAAAAACACAGAATCTGACTGGCTGGAGAATATTCTAAATTGCTCACTCATTTCAGCATGCAAACACTTTTTTTCTTCTTTTCCTTGGAAGAGCAAATGAAGAGCACAAATTCTAAATGATCTACTTCTTTAAAATTATCTACATAAACCTCTTTAAAAAATCTATCTGTGGGTAAAAGGCAATCAGGTAGGTAAAGGTGTAGGTTTAAAAGCTCAGCAAAACAGCTGGGTAAAGATAATCTGTGGGTAAAGTGTAGGATTTTACAATGAGTTAAGCGGGTAGGTATAAAGGTGTAGGCGTTTGTTTGTAAAGATATATATTTCTTGAATAATGGATACATATTCTTTGAATAGTAGATAGAACTGGGATATGAGATTGTGCTGGCCCTTTGCTTTTACAACTCAGCTTTCCCATGGCGCTGTAATGGCGACATGTAGTCCAGCTGTCTCTCGTGTTCGTGTTTGTTAATTTGTTAATGTATTTTGTTGTGTCGGGCTTTTGTCTTTTGTTTTTTCAGGCGCTGTGTGTCTGTTGTGGTGCGGGGAGGCGGGCTGGAGATTTTTCGGGGCACTCCTGCTGCTTGTTTTGATGATACTGGCGAATTGTCTCGCCGGGATAATTTTCTTTGTGGTCATCACCATGGAGATGCCTTCGCAACATACGCTCGGGAATGTCCGTTGGATCTGCAGCAGCAAAGTTTTACCATCGCTCTTCACCGGAGTTGAAGATGTCGGGACTGATCAGAGAGTGCAGGCGGTCTTCAAAGGGCAACCATGGAAGGAAGGAGAAGATGGTGCGGTGTTTCCACAGTACAGAGACTGCAACACTGCGTGTATGGAGGAAAGTCGTGGAGGCGGAGTTTGTGTGTTGGACTGCTAAATGACACTGGACATCTCGGGGACAGCGGGGGGCTATTTTTAATCATGGCTGTATTCCAATTTAATTCACTTAATTTGATATTGTATGTTATTTGGTATGTTTGTTTGTGTGTTGTGGGTCTGCCCCACTGTCTATGTCTTTTTTGTTGTTGCTGGTGGCTACAAGTGAAGTTCCCGAAAGGGAAAATAAAAGTTATTCTATTCTATTCTATTCTATTCTATACTGCACACCTGTAAAGCACAGTAGCTACAATAGCCATGTCTATGCCAATTAGTTTAACTAAACAGCATTATGGTGGTTATGAAGAGTACCTGTATAGAGTTTAGCATTGAACTGTGCCTCAAAGGTATCAAAGCTGGACATTTCACTATTCACTAAGTACAACTTTGCTCTTGAATTATTTTCTGTTGTAAAACCACAATAGGCTCTTAATAAAAAAAAAAAAATCTATTTCTGCATTGTCATAAAATTAAAATTATGGGGGGTCTTCTTGACAAAAATAGATATTCCACAGAAATCTGACATCAAACTAGATGAAGCTATAGACCCTTTCACATTAGACGGTGCTTGGAGCAGCAGGGACGTATGTGAGGCTTTGCTTTCATTGTGTCGGCTCTGCTAATGTTCCTGCTAATGTCTTTCTGCAGTCAGTCTCTCCAGGCTTGTATCCGGCAATGCTGCAGTGCTCCACAGCTTTGCATTCACTTCCATTTGTACTGTACTACCTGGACTCTGCATAACAATGGGCTCTGCTCTGTTCTAAAGGTTTATTTTGAAAACTGTCCGTCTCATAGAAAATGCATGGAAAAAATATTATTTTCATAGACAGTAGTTTTCAGGTGAGTGACAATCCTTTTTTTTTTTTTTGGAATTGTTTTGTCTCCCCCAGATTTGGGACACTGAAATGAGTCAGAATGGACCTGAAATGTCCAAAAGAGTTCATTTGATGCTCTATGCATTGGATACCGTATGCACATGATATATGTTTTTGATACCTTATGTATCTGGTGTTGTGTTTTTTTTCCTGTAAATATTTCATGCTATATGTTTTATACTGTATGCACCTGATCCTGCTTGTATTTGATAATGCGTGTATTTGCTATTGTTAATCCTATATACAGTATGGTGCTGTATGTGATTTTGGTGGTATAAAGGTCCCTTTGTGTTTTAGCTTTGCTGCACTGCAGGAAGAAAGCACCCACCTTGCTGTGTGTCACACTCAGGACAACCTATTCTATGCACTTGCAGCACAAACACACACACACACACACACACACAACACAAAGTTCTGAAATGCCCTTTTTGGAGTCTCAGAGAGCCAGTGGGTCTGGTGAATTTATGTGTTTTAATTAAAAGTGCATTTGATGAATAGTAAATTCCCCTGATGCAATTATGAGAAAAATATTAATCTACAAAATTTTTGTTCAGCCAATGATTACTGAGACATTCTACCTATGTTATACTCTTGCACACCCGCCATTCATTTTATGCTCTTACACACACTTTAACTACACAACACTCTTACACACTCCTTACTTATATTTCACACTTACACACTCCTTACCTACATAACACTCTTACACGCTCCTTACCTATATTACACACTTACACACTCCTTACCTACATAACACTTTTGCCCACTCCTTACCTATATTACACACCCCTTACCTACAGAACATTCTTGCCTACTCCTTACCTATGTGACACGTTATTTATGTGACTCTTCCTTTCCCTACATGCTCATTTTCAGAGAATGCTGTTTGTTTGGCTGTTCTGTCTCAGTCATTCATCATGGCTTCAGGATGATTGATGTCTGTTTTTCTCAGTGTATATTCTTTCATTTTCTGCCCTTGAATTTGTGTTGATGACAGTGCATCATCCCCATACAGGAGAGAGAGAGAGAGAGAGAGAGAGAGAGAGATGGAGAGAGTCTGAGAAGAAGACAGAGAACAGCCATTGCCCTCCTTCACCACCTGTGAGTAATCTCAGCAGTTACTACATGCGTACAGTGCCATCTATATATTTTTTTGTTTCCATCCACCTGCATTGTATACCCATTTACCATTTGTACATACCCACTTGCTTTTGAGTGCACTTGACTCTCATTTTGAACCTTTTAACAGCGATGCTTGCGGCTTGTTGGTTGGATCTGACAGCTCTGTGACCTTGTGATGCCCTAATCTTTCCCTCAGTGAGTTGTTCCCTCAGTTCTCATCTCTTTGTGATTCGCTGTTTTTCCAGATTGGAGTTGAAGTGACGTGACGTGTGAGTTGTTCTTATATGGGATCGGTTCTATCAAGACCCCAAGGTCCCACGCTGCCAAAAAGCCCGTGACAGAGAGAGCACGCGCCCCTTGCACTCCCTCCTCCCATCCACTAGGGGAGGTAGAGAGCTGTCCTTAAAACTGAGAAACGTTTGAAACCTTTTTGGATTGTTTTTCGTAACTAGAGTCTATATTGAAAATAATAAAATGCACTTGGGATTGAAATGATAACTTACCGTTAAAATTAAAAGAAATTATATTTGTACTCACAGCATGATTTCACGTGCATGAAGGTACAATGAGCTGTAGTATAAAACGAAATAAAGCAAAAGAGCAATAAACTGACATGTATCCTATTCATTCATAAAAACCAAAATCAGGCTTGAGAAAGAATACAAGGTTTAAGGTTTACAATATTCATCTATTATGGACACCATGCCCATGTGTCCTTGACAAGACAACTATTGCAACTACTTTGACTATTTCAATAAGTCTTATTATACTGTATATTAGGCTATAACAATTAACATTACTACATACGGAGGGGAAAGGAGAACTAAAGCAATGTATTGCCGAAATAAAGAAACTACATTTGAAACGTTATACTAATAAATAAGCATTATTGAGTTTGCAGGACTGGAATGACTGCAGCCTGCTGGAATATTGGATTTGCACAGGAGCGCAGCCACAAGATGATCTTGTGATGTATAGTTTTGAGGTGGATGCTTGTTGTGGTCTAGTGAATTCTCTGCTAATCCCACATGTGGTCTGTTTACTGCTCGTCTAAAGGGGGGATTTCTGCATTCGGTTGACCTTCCTTTCCTCTCAGCTGACCTTCATCTTGTTGCAAATGTGAAGATTCACACCAGTTTATAATATGAAAAGAAATGTATTACACATTCAAAAAATCATTAATAGGCCTACAAGCACCGTAGCTGTTATTTCATTGGAAAATAGGATGTTGTCACAGAATTAAGGCTGTACCTTATTTTTTATGACATATGAAATAAAATTTAAATGTTAGTTACTGTGAATTCATTAGCTTACATGGCTTTGGGTTAGGAGCGGCAGGCCTTTCAATAACTCACTCGAAATTCCAGGTTTGCTATTTTCAGAGAAACGTTTTGAGATGATGTCCGTGCTTTGAAGACTCTTCCCAGAAAAGGGGACCTGTTTTTATTAAGATGAAATAATAATAAAAAATGTATAGCTGGGTTGGTTTTCCTTCATTTCAAAGTCCTATTATTTAACTGATTAAAATGACCACATTTTCAGCTGTGGGTATGGGCAATATGCTGTATTTGTGTAGGGACTGTGAAGGAAACTGTTAGGGAACACACACACACTAAAAAGGTGGAGCTCTAAGGTACTTTTACTCCAAGTTAGGTCTCACTGTTAGTCTGATTTGAATACAAACCGCTGGCACTGACATAATTGCATTAGGGTGTGAACTCACATAAAATGGAAGCTCTTCAACTGAGTGTCCCAGACTGTTTGGAAGGACACCTGGAAGGCACCGTCATTTGTCTTGGACACAGAAAAGCCAAATAGCACAAGACTATTTGCAGGAGCTATGCAGCATCAATCTGCCAGGGGAGGAAATATAAAATAACACAGTCTCTCTCTCTTGCATGTTGTTTGCCCTCCTTCCCTCCAATGAACCCTATTTACACAATACAAGAATACAATTCAACGTAACACAACACCAATGCAGTAAGTCCCAGCGGGGCAATTTGGCGGGCAGGTTTAATAAAAAAATGAAGTAGTTTAAACAAATTGCGTTCTATACATTCATAGCAATACTAATGGCATAAAAGGTACTGGAAAAACTGCAGGTTATAATGAATAAATCAAATTTAAAGAATAAATAAAATCCTGTAATATGAAAACAAAGGGAAATGACGCGGTGCATATGTAATAGTAGTAGTGTAAGGGAACAAACGCACTAGTGTGTGTTCACTCACTGGGGATCAGTCAGTGATGGATCCTCCATAGCACTGGTACAGTTCACAGGGTCATAGGTTCACAGGGTCACAGCCATTAAAACCAATCCAAGGAGTACATGGAGTGACACATTTTACGGTTACACCTCCTGTGACAGTGTCACAGATCTATGGGCCTCTACTCAGGATTGAGCTTTCAATGACGGTAATAAAACGAGGGATCATAAAAGAAATTCCGATTTTTTTTTAACTTGTAAAAGACAGGATGCTGCCGTCAAAATTATATTCCACGACAAATACAGGACTCAGACCCAAATAATCACTGATATTATAACATTGATACCTACACCACTTTTATACGTAAAATAAAATTGTATTTTTAAATCTATTTTAATGTTTTTTTATATGGGAGGGGGACAAATATTCTGTACATGGGGCGTCAATGTACATGGGCAAAATCCCCCAAAGACTGTCCACATATTTCCACTATATTCACAGCTTTTAAATTATTGTGTGCAATATTGTCCTCAAACAAACAGAATGGTCCATGTCATTGTACTCTTACCCTATTATATTTTATGTCACTTAACAAAAGAATTTAAGTCCTTTCCAATTCAGAAAAAAATATGTATTACAGATAGTATGTTCTGTTTGTAGACATGGTAATACATCTTTCTCTACGTGGGCTGTAGTATTAGTCTGGACATTGATTCACTGTTGGTAGTGGTTTAATTTAACTATGGGCTGCAATGTTTTGAAGGGTTCTTTTATTATTATTTTAGAACGAATCCCCACCACCACAGTTAACACGGGCAGCATCTAGGACTATTTGGGGGGGGGGGGGGGGGGTGACAGACCTGTCATGCCGTATTCAAATCAAATCAATATTTATTTATATAGCGCATTTTACAACTAGTTGTCACAATGCACTTCACAGCAAAACCCAGCCTAAACCCCCCACAAGAGCAAGCCAAAGGCAACAGTGGCAAGGAAAAACTCCCTGGTGTAACTAGAAAGAAACCTTGGGAGGAACCAGACTCAAGGGGGAACCCATCCTCCTCTGGTCGGCTCAGGGTCTAGGGCTTAAAGACCAGCATGGTCAAAACAGCCAATGTCCATGATAATATAATTTGCAGCAGCTAGATGACAGTCCAGATGTGGCGGCAAGATAAAGGTATTCACCCAGATAAAGACTGTAGATGTAAAAAGCATGTCCAACATGCAGATCAGATAAAAGCTCTTAATGATTAATAAGGTTAAAGTGACAGAGTGGTTATCAGTTTGAAATACATTATGCAAGAGGAACGATAAATGGCCGATAAAGTCATTACCGCGAGGAGCCCAAGAAAGGCAATCAATGTAAACTGAAGTACAACAATCATCCTGAGAGTGCCCCCCCGTATGTGCGTATCGATTGTGTCAGGACGGTGTCAAAAACACCATCAGATTTAACCAGCAAATTAATACTAGAAATTGTCAAACTGCTCCCAAGAAATTAATAAAATAGCACCATATTACACCTTCTGTGTGGCTTTACAGTCATCGCCAGGAAGACATTGTGCTAGCAAACATACCACAGCTGTTTAAGGAGCGCACGAAAGTGCACAGAAACTTGAACCTTATTCAAGTTGAGGGAAGTCAGCAACTAACCTACTTTAATGATCTTCTCCAACAGCGCAACGGAAGGAAACCACACAAGATACGCTTTGTTTTCTCTTGCCCGCTGGTACCTGAGAGGGAATCAATGTCCCGCCAGTTGAACACCTCCAACAATTGAAACAAAAGATGTGATATTCGACACTGCAGTTACAATCATTTTTTATCATCGATATCTTCACCCTGAATGGATTTCAGAAACTGAAGAAGCAGAAACAGAAGACACCTGGGCTCCATTTGTTGGCAGAATAAACTGTCACATCCTGGTCCTTCCTTCAACACCATCATTATTCTCGTATTTTTTGCTGATTGCTGCACACCTACAGGCCAAATGGCCCAATGCCTTTGATAAATGTACACACAGATAAGTGTTTAATAAACATGCACCGTACATGTAGACACATTAATAAAAATGTATGTACACTGACACGTGTGTAGTACAGATATATGCAATGTAATGTCCTTCTTTACAAGAAGGTTCAATACACCGTGCAAAGACAAAACCATCCGTGAAAGCTTTGGGAATCGGACTGCTGTCATGTTTAGCACTGTACTGCTGTAATATTACCTCTATGAAAAACGTATAACTAATTTTTATTTTTTTTAAAGTCAGCTGACAGGTTTTGACAAATAGAAAGAATGGAATAACATTTTTAAAACTTTTAGCTTTCAGTCACTGAAACATCATGACATGTAATCAATCTGTGCGCTTGAAAGCCCCGAGAACTGTAATACAATAGGGAGTCCTCACAATGCCTATTGCTCCATGTTAAAACAGAAAGTGCAGTCCTCACAATGCCTATTGCTCCATGTTAACACATGGAGTGAGGTTCTCACATTCCCCAGCACAGCAGGTTCCCAGTGTGTGTGATATTAGACTTTGGGAGACGTGACATGGGCACCTGTCCCTCACACATGCACAATCCCCAGACCACCGGAGTGTGAAATGAAGGATTACAAACTTTCTTCAGAGAGATGAAAGAACACTTTTTTTTTTTTTTTTACAAAAACCTGTTAAGAGTTCAGGATTTAAAAAGGAAAACACATATATACTGAGAATTCAAATGGGGGATTTGGAACTTTTTTTGAAGATGGATTTTTTTTTACTTTTAAAATTTTTTTTTTTTACAGATTATCAGATAGCTTTTCTTTTAAAATAAAAATAAGTCCCCAAAAACAGCAGCAGAACTCGTTTTATCCCCTCTCTGCACCTGCTGCAAGTTTTCACACAGTTGAAAGCCCATAACCAGCATGATTATGAACCACCTCAAGGGGACAGCTCAGAAATGATGCTAATTTCATGCAAATGAGGGAATCTTGAATAACTTGTTTTGATGTTTCTGTCATGTGAATCATTGTAATGATTAGTACAACATCTTCAGAAATCACTGGCACCCCTTCATAGGAAAAACTGAGGTTAATTTTCTGTTATAGCCAATTAGCATATCCTCCTGGGACCCAGCAGATTTGATCTCTTGTAGGGGACATGAGTCTCTTAATCTCAAGAACCATATTCTACTATGCTGAAATATACTCCTACACTAGAAGGGACGTTCAGTAAAAATAAAATCACTAATATGTTCTGAAATATTTTGACTGCAACATCCAAGACTAGTATTTTGTGGGGGGAAAAACTACTTTCTACCTGGGGGATATACTATGAAGCAGGATTACTGAATTAGCTGGATAACTGCACTGAGTAAAACTGGGAACAGCTCTTTTTACTTCAGTCCGTGTTCCAGATTTGGGATGGTTCCGGGTTTTACTCTGTGCAGTTATCCAGCTAATTAAGTAAACCTTCATAGTACACCCCCCAGGTCTCATGAGGATATGTAGGCCCTCCAACCAACATGCCAAACATCATACAAACAACATTTAGAAACCCACCTTTTCAGACTACACCTCAATGTCTAAAAAACAAACAAACAAATAAATAAACAAAAAACGAACACTTCTCTCCCTTAATCTCGCAGCCAGGTTTTAAGGCATGCGAATTGACGGTGGTTATTTAATGGTTATAACCTGGCTTAGACTCTAGAAAGTGGTCTTTGCTTACCACGTGACATATACGTGTAAATCACATTGACTAAAAGCGTCTGCCAAATTACTAAATAGTAAATCCGTGTTTTAATTTATGTTTTTGTATTGTACTCAATGTTTTGTAGTGTCAGAATAATTACAATTACAACGGTATAAGAGCAGCAGAGCTGGAAGTATCCAAAACTCTTGAAGAAGCGTATTGCAGCTGACAGTATTTAATATTTTCACAGGCCACTTGAGACAAAGTGTTTTATGCACCTTTTCGTTTTTAATACGTACGACTGTTAATTTTGTCATTTTATTTTAGATATTTTACAATTCATCTATAAGGCGCTCAAACCATAGACAAACCGTAGATACTCAAACCGGAGTTGCTCATTTGGTAGGCGACGCGAGCAGCCTGCTTATTGGTCGAATCCCTTGTCAGTCACCGCTTATTTCTGCGGTCCTCCCGTGCACAGCAAGCTGCGCTCTCTGGCGGCTCTACAGCACCGACGCTAGCAGAGAGAAGCCGCGCATGTTCCCGAAACACAATGCTGTTTGGATCTTAGAGCGCCCTTGTTCATCCGCAAAGGAGAAAAAGAACAGGGACAATCTACCTACCCATACTGTGAGCGAGAGAGGCACACCAACCGGAGGAAACGTCTAATCTGGGAAATAAATTAAATAATTGTTGGACGAGCAGAGAACGTGAAAGGATCGCGTTATTATTTGAATAACAGCACTTAACGTTTGTACAACAATCTTTATTTTCTTCAACCTTAAAAATGTCATCGTCTGGTAAAGGACAACAGCGGTGCTCATGCTAATTACGTGGGACCATATCGTTTGGAGAAGACGCTCGGGAAAGGACAGACAGGTTTGTCTTTTGAATCATTTAAATTTTCCTTTCCCTTTCAGAGGTGGTAGGCTATTGCTGTGTCTCTGTCTCGGCTCACCGGTTGGTTGTAATCGTTGAGATGTATTGCTTCGTATGCCTTGTTTTTGGGATAGCATCAGTCTGGTTTATCGACAATTTTGGGCTTGGGATTCTTATACTGTTGGTTGTTGCAAATGTATTACGCTTGAGGTCTCCAAAGGACAAACAGCTTTTCTTAATATTGCACGTTAATTTTCTGATCTGTAATTCGCTGAGGCGGCCACCCGTTCAGAATTCAAGGAGGATTATGCACATGGAAACTGGAAAACCGGGAATATTGATTATTTGAAGAAAATTAACTTATTCCCCGTAGTTGCTCCTGTGCTTTGAGATGTATGTAGACTAGGCTATAATACCAACGATTCTTATTTGCCACATTATAGGCTACCACATAGCTACATTTACTGTAGTTGTTGCAGAGTGTTTCTTCGTAAAGCAGTATTTTACCAGTACCTTGAATCTGTTTTAATTCGCCTTGTAGGCTAATAATGTAAAAGTGCCAGGTAAAAAGAAATTATGAGCATCGAACATAATATCCTGCAGCAGGTGCCGTACTGGTTTAGTTTATAGTCGCCATCATACTGTTAGGATATTCACAGGAGCAGTAGTCACACCGAAGAGAAATAGTCAGCTACGCATTCACTTTAAATAAATAAATATTTTAATCCTTAAACGCTTTTGACTTGTACAATTGCTGTAGCAGAACTACATCCAACACGGATAAGATGTAGCATACATTAGACTACATGTTTTAGAATGTATTCGGATATTGGTATAGATGGGGATGCGTGTTAGCGGCCGTGGAACAGCGAGGCAAAGTGGTGACCCAAACTGCCCAAACTGCAGGAGATGCGTCGCTGATTCTGCCCTCAAAAGGAGAAAGTCCACTGCGCACAATGCATTTTTCTGTCCAGCTGATGTCTTGAACGCCTTCAATAGGTTCCCTGTGCACCGCAGTTGACAGTCTTGATGTAAATCACCGTGTGGATACAACTTGTTTAAGGGAATTTAACTTTATTAAGGGTATGTCATAACGTGTCCAGTCGAACAGCGATCATTCGCTCACACCTTTGGTTGAAAAACATCACGAGAACAGCATCATGGTTTGGTTTCACGTGAATATTCCTTCCTGGACTTGTCGATAAGCATCAGGCATCGGGCTTCTATAGCCATCAGTCACAGATGGAGAGACTTATTGTTACTGTAGGCCTACAGATTAACGGTCACATAATGGTGGTATTGAGATGACATAAACAGATCCTAAACCAGTTTTTTCTTTTTCGGATATAGTGCGTGTCTCGCTAAATACAAAACAAATGTCTGAAGCAAACGAACACCTTATAACCCCTCATTGAAAGCAAAATAGAATCCAACCTACTGCCAGGTTTTTAATGGGCAGATGTACTATTTTCATTTTCTTTTTGGGTGCCTGTCGTGGGTAAATGGTCATGTCTAAGCTGTCTGCGAGACAAAAGATTTTATGCTCCCTTTTGCCATAAGTTCAGGTTTTGAACAGTGCAGTTAGAAATGGTGGTCTTTGGGTTTCGTTTCCCACTTGTCAATGTATGAGTTTTTTTTTCAAATTATTTTAAGGTTTAATTTAGATTGATCAAGATCATTTGCTCATTAATATCATACAGTTGATATTGAATCAAACAGAAATCCATGTGCACAGTCTTTCGGAAGGGTTTGTTGATGTATTCTTTGTTTTCTTTTGTTTTTGACTGACTGAAAATAGCAACGGCTGTGCTTAAAGTACATTGGCATGAGTTTGTTTCAGTAGGGAATGTATGTTCAGCAGAAGTTTAAGTAGTAGCACTGTGAGTGCATTCACTAGTATTGAAGAAAGTACATCTGGTCACTGTGAATTGACTCAATATTGAAATAAGCGCATGTTGGCACTGTGAGTGTAACCAGCTAAATTAAACATATCAACACTGAATGTATTCAGAGGTACTGAAATGCATACATAGCAGGACTATGAGTGTATGCAACAGAGCTGAAATGAGCAGTCTTCAGCGCTGTGAGTATATTTACTGAAATAACCCCTTATCAGTACTGTGAGTGTATTCAGATATACTGAAATAACCACTTTTCAGTACCGTAGGCATATTTAGCAGTACTGAAATAACTGCTTTTCAGTACTGTGAGTGTATTCCGCAGTACTGAAATAACCACTTTTCAGTACTGTGAGTGTATTCAGATATACTGAAATAACCGCTTATCAGCACTATGAGCATATTCGGATATACTGAAATAACTGCTTTTCAGTACTGTGTGTTTATTGAGATAAACAGAAATAATGCACACAGTCGCAGCACTAAGGGTATTGATATGGTGTCCTGGGTGCTCAGGGTGTGTATGGGCTGTCAGTGAGGAGTATGTGCTCCCTGGCTGCAGTGCGCTAGTATTTATAGCAGAGGCTGCAGGGAGGGCGATCAGGGCCGTACTGCAGGGAGCCGGCTTCATTATGCGATTAGCAAACGCACACATGCCTCTGCTCTGACTGTGCGCATTTAATCCCCAGGTCAAAGTCACCCGCTAACGCTAACGCTCACGTGTGCCTGAATGGCAGAGCGCGGCCATGTCTGGGGAAGCCCCTGGAGTGCACCCTCAGGGGCTGCTTTAATGGACACAGAGGAAACTTGTTAAATATGTTTTGTACTGACATGCGATGCCATTCTGGCTCTGAAGCTCCCAGTTTCCTGAGGGGGTGATGTCATCCCCCTCAGCGGTTGTTTGCGAGGTTTAGATATATGGTACCCCGTCCCCTTTATAGGGAGCCATGAACTTTTATAGGGTCATGAAACCCCAAAAGCACTCATAAACCATTTCTGTGCATCTGTAGGCCAATGCTACAGACCCCCTGCCCTCATCTACACTACTGCCTATGATTGTCTCTGCACTGGTGGTGGCAAAATACATAGTTGCTGTTGTCCAATATTCTAGAATGCTGTCTTGGTGTAAACTTCTCCATGGTAACCTGTCAGATTTATGATAAAATGTTCATGTATTCACTGCATTCCATTTTGTGAGAAAGTCAGATGAGGAGCCTACAGTGAATAAGCCCTCCTTTTTCGAGTATATATTTTATATGTAGGTCTTATACTGAAATAATTACAGTTAAATGTTTTTACATCTCTTTGATGGCTCGGACATAAATTCAGCAATAATTTAGCAATAATAATGTAATTGCAATACAAATTTGTGTAGCATTAGGTAGATTTACAGTATATAGTGGCTACTAATCTTGTTCATTAATAGGGGGATCTTTAAACACAAGTTTTGTCATGGGGCCAGAAAATCATTGGGAGTCTGCATAAAATTTGCACACCAATCTACAGACAAAATCTGAACAGAGCTGTGGGCATTAAATTAATCGAGAGGTTTTTTCATTGATAGTGGCTTATACAGTACTTCAATTAAGTTAACTGCCACAGCATTGCTAAGTGACAGCATATACAGTATGGGGCCTTTCCATTATAATGGATAATCTGCAGTCTGTGTACACATTACCGTGTTCATTCCTGGAGTTATTCATGAAAATTCTCACGAAGAGAAAAACTGATGTTCTTCAGAAATCCCTGTGCTCACAGTGATCTGCCAGGTCTCTTGGCTATCAGGGAACTGGCATGAAAAACACTATGGAAGGAACCGGTGCTTTGTGAATTGTGTGTGTGTGTGTGTGTGTGTGTGTGTATGTACTGCATAGTGTAGCTTCTCTACGTGCACACATTGTCTTTCTACTGTTTCCTGTTTCTTTTAAAAGCATTGTTTTATTGAGTTATTGAGCCTGTGTCCTGAACAACACCCAACCATTAGTTAACAATCAGTTATAATGTCAAGAATCTTCCTTTTTTAAATATTTTTCACTATTTCCTACTGTGTCTGTGCGCAGGCCGTGCCCTTTTCGTATTTACTTATTGGAGTGATTTTATTAGCGCTGTTATGCCTTGCACCTGTGTTGTCATCAATAAATGTTCCCCTTTGCATGTTCGAGGAAATGTAGCCCTCTTCTCCTCGCATTCCCCATCATGTCTTGAGCAGGGAAATGCTTGTTTAACCTCTGGCTTATTATGAACCTGACGTTTTAATTATGTTGAAGGCTTCCCACAGCTCAGGATAGAAGAAAAATACTGCCGTTGTGGCGCCTCGTGACCTGAAACAATTATTTTTTATGCTGTGAAAAAAATTACAGTGAAAATATGACTGTTTTTTTTTTCTTGTACTGCATTTGTTTCTAAACTTAGAGTAAAGCATCATTGCGTTGTTGATACTCACCATTATCTAGTGGCTCAAACAGTCTTTCAGTTCCTGTTCTTGTGTTGCCTGGGTGCATGGTGGTGGTGGTGGTTGTTGTTTCCTGTGTTGGAAGGTAAGCTCATTGGCATTATGGCCACAACACACTGTGACTTTGATCTCATTTGACAGCCAAATGCCTGTAGTTCTGTTTTCTGACACTGCGTATATGTTTGATCCAAGAGTTTGGCTTTGATAGTGTGAGCGTGAACGGGTATTTCCCGATAATTTGTCCATTACGTTTTCTCACTTTCTGTATGTAATTAAAATAAAAAAAAAACCTTATGAATCCGACATAGATTAGGCAAATTGTTCCTTCGATTAGAGCTAGATGAGTCCCAAAGATTGTCTTGCTCCAAGATGTACTGCTAGATGGACATTTATGTTCTTGATTATAACTGAGAGGGAAGGGCCCATCAATGATTTCGATAGCAGCTAGTCATGGAAACTACTGCCATAGCCTGTTCTTTGCAGACTGGTCTAGTCAATTAGTTTTTCTCCATATGTGAGCTAAAATATGATTGGCTGAGATGGCATCACACCAGCTATGGAGAACCAGGCATTAAAACACGCCATTAAGCTTGCTTGCTGGAATGTTAACGCTCCCCCAACAGAGGTGGTCTCATTTTAAATCGCGATGATTGCTTAATCTATAACACGCTGTGAAGGTCTTTGAGGAGCACATTTAATGGTCAGCTGAATTTTGTCCCCTCTCTGACATCGTCGCACACTTCTGATTCTGATTTTGAGATAAGTTGTCACTCAGACCAGACTACTGATGATGTATGGATGCCTCATCGCCATCCCAGCACTCTCGTTGTGGGATCGTAACTAATCACGCAGGTTAACCCTGGAGGAAGTCGCTGTTTTTGAACATGATCAAGAGTGCTGAGCTTTACTACATAGCAGGAGACCTCTAACGCCGCAGCGCTCTCAATCTTGGTTTGACGCGCGGGTCAATCGGCTGTACAGTATGGGCGTGCGCATTTCCGCGACAGCCAGATCGCCAGCAGAGTCGCGGAGCTGGTGCTTTGGAAATGGCGGGCAATTGGGCTTTTCAAGGGATGGAATAGGTTTTTCACGACCGTGCAATTTTTTTTGCAAGCCAACTAGTAGGCCTGTTATGTGAGTTGAATAGGGACCCCGCTGTTCGATTGTTGTAGCCGTTAAAATAAGCTGGATGTGCCTGTAGATTATTTATTTTTTCGATTCGTACTATACAAGAAGCACAAATGAATTTTCTGTTGTCTTCATGTTGCGACCTCCCCAGTGCCGACTGAATTACCCGTGAATTACAAAATCCTACTTTGAATAATGTTCTTGAATTCAGCTCGGCAACAGCTATTCTTCTGGGCCCAGATGCCGTCTCTCTTCTCCGCCTCTCCGGCTGTACTTTCATATGTGATAGGCCTAGTTCCTGTTATGACGCGATAGAAGTTAGAGTCGGTACAATGGTAAAAGTACTGCATTTTGTCAGTCACCATGGGGGGGGGGGGGAAGTAAAGTTGCGGAAAAAAGATGCTTAAAAACTGAACTGGCTGGCGGATCTCAAGAGGGACCCCAAGGGGAAACTCCGAAACGGTGCCCCGCGATCTGTCCCCCTCCTTCCTGTCCAGTAGAGGCTCATCGCCACGAGTCTCCATGGACACACTGACTGCTTCCCTACATCTCACCCCATGCTCAAACAAAGGGTGTAGATTTTGGAGTGGTAGTAACACACAGGAGATTTGTGATGGTAATATTAGGGATATTTTGCTGTTTATGAGGGAACCATTTCATAAAATGATTTCACCTCTAAACTTGGAACTGGCCTCCCATTTGTGCCTTTTGAGTGATCGAATTGCCAAAGGAGTACTCCCGGCTCGGGTGTGCAGTGTACGCACCTTATCCGCAGGCCAGTGACTGTTTTACGCACTGCGTTCCCCACAGTGCTGTGGGAGAGATCTAGTGCTGATTGGAGGAGAGTCTGATGAAAGCCGATGAGCACTGATGAGGCTGGTAATTATTTACGATGGAGGCTTGTAAATTGCATTTCTTATTTGGACAGAGAAGTTTTTTTATTTTTTAAAGCCACCTGCAAAATGTAATAAACGGCTGGCTCGGTCACCTAAGGAAATCGGTACTGCCACTGCCCCTCTGGACACACACACATTACATTACAACAGAAGTGTGTGGGAGGAATGTGACCGTTCCACGTTATTGTTCTGCGGTAGAGGACTTTTTTGTTGTTGCCAGGAGGGCGTTTGTTTAATCCAATCGTTTTAGCCTCGACGGAGCACTGTATTTTTCCCTGCACTTTTTCATGTTTGGCAGTGATGGAGCACATCGGTACGGATGTCCAGTGTTTGATTCATGTTGTCGTAGTTGTCGCCGCTGTGATCAGATTCCAGTGCACAGAATTGAGGGAGGTAATGTTCTACCTCTCTATACTTACACGATCTCTCCTCCCCGCTGCTAGCTCTCTTCCTACTCTCTCACCTCTTGGCTCTACTAGACAGCTGAGTGGCCCTTGGGGCCAGCACCTAACCGAGGGGAAAAGTACCTGAGTCTCTCGGAATGGGGTGTTTGGGGGTCACTTGTGAACCCCGCATCAGATCCGAGTGCTAGTGAGCAGTGTTAGGAAAAGCAGCGCTAGGATAGGAATAGATATGGAATTACAAAAATACATTACAATGCAAAAAGATATCGAAGATAAATGGGTGTCATGTTAATGGACTGCAGTTACAGCTTTTCACAATCTCAAATTGCTTCAGAGTGAGGGAGAAGCTCGGCCTAGTCATCTGCCAACAATGTGTAGCACCCACTTTTCAGAGCATTGGACTGAATTATCAAAAAAAAAAAAAAAAGAGGGTAACATCTTTCTGAAATGCCGTTATCCTGTCCTTCTTAAATGTGTCCTGTCTTTTAGGTCAAACAACCACTGAAACGGTAAAGACGGGCACCAATGCAGTGGTCTCAATAATGTGCTTCCTGTCATTCCAGCCGCAAGTCCTATAAGACCGGTGTTTTCCACTGACTACTCTCAGGGCCCTCTTCATGGGTCCGTCCCACCTCCCACGGCACATGTATGAAATTGGCGGCGTGTTAAATCAGACATGCCCGTGGGGGGGGGGGGGAGGGGTCGCGGTCGCATTGATCGCAGGAAAACGCACAGTTTGTATCAAATGATTTTCAGAGACTAATGATGGGGAAAGGGATGAGGAGATTAAAAAATGGGAAAGGGGGAAGGCGAGCTTTACCGCGCTCTCATCCGGTCGTCGGGAGAGGCTGCTGAAATCAGTCATGCTTCCTCCTCTTATTGAGAATTAATGAGATATATTCGTCCCTGTGGCATGACCTGAGACGGTTACTACCTTCAGATCAGAGCCTCATGATGTGCTTTTTGAAGGCTCTGTATCCGTATGAACTCAAAACATTGATAGATTGCATGAAATAGACTTCATACCTTTGAGTCTGTAGAGTGCTTTTACCGTTCGTAGCATTTTATGAATGGCCTTATATAATGGGTGCTTTTTTTTTTTTTTTTGCTTTCTGGGATGCACTTAAGGTATCAGCTGCAAGGTTCCAGGCCTCATGAATTAGCCTGTGTGCTTTTGTTAGAATCCGTGGGTGTGTTTTTAACTCGAACCCCAGTCTTCAGTTTTTTTTCCCTTCTGGTGAGCTCTGTGTAGCGGCTGGTTGTCATGGTTTCTCCTCCTCTCCAGTCCGCGCTCTCCTCATGATTGCTCTCCATCATGGCGATCGCAGCAAGGCCTTCCTCTGTACCACGGTCCTCTGTACGCCCTTCTCCCATTAGAAAGCATTTACAAAGACAAGTGTCTTGTTGTTTTTCAGTGATGTATGAACCCAATCGTATGGTATTCTGCAGGCAACAGAGAAATTCGAGCAGGGGTGGGCGATTCCACTGGCCAAAATGAGCTAATTTAACTGAATACACTGGTATAACCGTAGATTAGACCACAATAACATGTTTCATGTCGGGACACTGGAACAGTCTTCAGCTGTCATTCATGAGCCTATGAAGACATGTAGCTAAAATTTCAATTACTAAATGATTGGGCCAATTCAATAATCAAGAGCAGAAGTTGGAATGAAATTCACCCCTGAATTAGAGGATAGTCTTGAAATTATTCAGAGAGCTTCAGTTATCGGGCTTTTGAACTCTCCGTTGTTTGATATGTGGTTAATACGAAAACGCACAGTAGCTCCTTTGCACATTATTATACACATACACAAATTGTACACAAATGCACAAATGTTATATACTGTATATTACTGTAACCTAGTATAAGCTCAGTGTTTTGGCCATGGGCCCACTTAAAATAACGCAGGGATGAAGTTATTTGTGTTATTTCTGCATGATTACCGTTGTTCAGTGAATGTGTCATTTGCGTAATTAGATATTAATTGGCAGTTTTGGACAAGTGAAGCCCACACAAGCATGTGTCTCAGTCATATTTTTGGCTTGTCTGAACAGTGCTAGTCTACATTTTAAATTTTTTTTAATTTTGTTTATTTTTAAATGAATTTAGAATATTTTCTTTTCTTTATAAATTTGGCCCCCAACATGGGGCTGATCATGTCCAATTCCCACCCCTAATTTGGAATGGCCAATTGTCTGCAACCGCAGCCGCGTTCATGCACAAACCCCACTGCCGATTTTGGAGAGTGTGGACTGTAGACATCTGCGGTTCCCCTCCGAAACGCGTGGTGTCACCAGCTGCTTATTTCACACCGCAGACTACAGCTAAGCTCTCCCAGAGTGGAGGTGGAGGAAGACCATTCATATGTGGCTTCAGCATGCAGTCCACGGGTGTCCGATTGACCAACGGGTGAAAATCAGACCCCTAGCAATGAAATCGTATCCCTAAACCCCTCCCATACAACTCGGCGAGGCAATTGGAAATTGCACGTAGCCTTATAGACCTACCGGCCACAGTCGCCACTGGCATGGTCCTGATTTGATTCGAGACCGTCGGGCTCATCCATGCACCACAGCGCGGTGCCTTAACGGAATGAGCCACCCAGCAGCCTGGTCTATATGTTTAATTACAGAAGATACAGTTGCCTATTAAGTGGGGTACTCCTGGGCACAGACAGACAGTTTGGAAATGGTTGCTCTATAGTGTGCAGCTGGCCTGCCACAGTGGGCTGAGGGGGAGGGGCCAGAGGGAGGGGAGGGGAGGAGCCTAATTCTTCCCCTCTCACCTGTGGTCCTCTCTCTGCTTCGTGTCCTTCGCCTCTGTCGGACACCGTTATAGAGGCGGAGGCGTTTTTAGTGACGCTTGAGGACGGCTCCTGCACTCGAGCATGTGGAGGCGAACAGACGGTGGCTTCAGAAGAGGGGCAAGGTCGAGTCCCTGACGTGCGTCAGCTCGCAGACTGTTGGCTTCGTCCCCAAGCAGCCCCCCACCCCCCCAAATTCAGGCTCCGGCCCGGTGAGGAAGAGTCCTGTAACCCTCTCAAAAATCAGGTTGTCAGGTTAATGTGGCCTAAACCATTGTACGTTTCCATTGATCTGAGATGATTCAGTACCGCCACCACAGCTTTGAGCTGGCTGCATGCTCAACTTCACAAAGGTGGAAATAACAACACCCCCCGAATAAGTGTGCCCTATAACTCAGATGACTGTGAATTTTGTCCGTCATGGAACCTGGGCTATTTACCAGTCATGTATCCCGGCCTAGTGTTGCTCTCTGGAAGTGGGATTGATGTTAAATTGCCTCTTTTGTGTCTGAGTGTATGCGTTACTTCCAGCTCATTTGCATGTCCATTTCCCATATTGCATCCCAGTATTAATTTATACTGAACCCAACTCCAGTCAGTCATCGGTAATGAAATGTGACGCGTTAATGTGTTTCCGACTCTGGTACGTTTCAGACTATAATTGCTGTTTTATTCCGAATGTAGTCACAATCGGCAGAGCTGCAAAACATAACAGCTTGAGTGTTGGTGCTGTTCGCAGGGCTGTTGACCTGGGCCGGCGTTTCTGGCGTCTGCTTTATTTCGTGCTGCCAGGAGAGACGTTTTTCCTCTTCGCTCTCGGCCTCTTGAACCTGCAGCTTCGTCTCGGTCCCTCTGGCCTGTCGATTAATTTCCGTCTCTCACCTGTAGTTCAGTTCTGTCTCTTTAGCCCGTAGCTCAGGGTTCGGTCTCTGTATGGGGGAAAATTCCGATTCACAGCGGCGGTGAAACTGTGACATGGCGAAGTCGCTGCCAGCTGGGAGATGCTTAATCCGAGGGAATTATGCGAGCAGCTTTATTTAATTTATTTATTTATTTATCTGTTTCTCTATAGTTCAGCGCCCTTAAAGGGGAACTCTATAGTTCCATTCCCCTAGTAAAGCCAGTAATGTTGTAGTGAGAGCAGAGAGCTGAATTGTAATGGTAATGATGCCCCATTAGCAGAAAGTGAGAGCTAAAATCAGCCTGTGTGGAGTGAAGGGCTCACTGAAAACGTGCGTTTTCTCTCCCGCGACACAGAGAGCCTCTCCTGTGAGCGCCAGAGACTGGGGGTGCCTCATTCCCATTCTTCCGACTCGGCGTCTGATGTCGGGATCAATAGTGCAGCCCCCCCCCTCCCCCCCTGGGGGGCAGAACCCTGGAATTGTAAGCCAGGGAAAGACCACCAGTACGCACAACTCTTCCCAGAGTTGCCATGGAAACCCCCAAAACCACCTTTGCCGAACAGGGCCCGACGCACATAAATAATTTTGATTCCGACCAAAACGGCGCTCCCGCCCTGGCCCCTCGCTGCAATGCACCCTCCTGCACACGGGTGCGAGCTATAACTGAGAGCTATAGGCCGCTGGCTCTGTTCTCCGTCTGTAACACGCTCCCGCCACAGACGCCGCAGAGTGAAACGACCAAAGGGCCAGTCACACATCACACAACGAACAGCGGAAACATACCGACTGATTTTGAGAGGCGAGAGAACCCGCCATAATTCCTTTTGGGACAGAAGGAGAGTCGCAGAGCCCTCAGAGGGTGAGACGGGGCGGGCGGGCGAGCGGCTATGTCAGCAGAGTCTGTAAGCGCGTGTATATAAGCACACTTCTTCTCAGTAACTTTTGGGCACGTCCCAGGATCCATAACGCGCAGTTTCTGTACGACTGAGCCCAGTCCTGGAGGGGGAGGAGATTAACGTTTATTATTCTTTATGTTTCCTGTATTTGCTATTTGCACAAATGCAAGACCTTCAGTTTTTGCTGTGGAGAAATAACATTTTGAACATACCCCTTCCATATATTCCAGATGCGCTGTGGATGCCCTGGGGTCTGTGTGCGGGTAATTGCATGATGGTGTGAGCCGTGCGATATCAAGGCTGGAGGAATGGAACGGCGGCAGCCCTCTTCCAGGAAATGAAATTTCATGGGAGCTCTTTTCAAACAGCAGGAAATTTAAAACATAAAGATAAAATTATCGGGAGAAACATTTGTTAAATGTCCTCTAAAAAGGCAATTTGGTTCAGAAGGAATGTATCAAAGTGCATCGGATGGATGTGCTTCTGGTTTTATCGTGTAAATCTGGTAATTGCTCGTAAAAAGGATTTGTACCACATGTAGAATACTGTGGTTATAAATTACTAAATGATCTTTCTTTGTATTTTCGACTTCCATGCAATTAGATGACAGCTTGTAGAAAATCTTGTAGTATTAATGTGTACTAAACATCACTGTGTTGAAACCTTTGTCAATTTTATGGAGTTGTAAAATGCACTCTTTTGTTTGTGGATCAAATTCATCGGATCCTTTAAGATGAAAGAATGTTGCATTGAGACAAAATTGCCATCAGACTTGCTTAACTGAAGTGCTGCAAAACCTTTGTTTTGTACAAATTAAGACGATTTGATTCACAGAGAACAAAAGATATTTACTGTTTCTCTAGTGGAAAAACATTATGTTCAACAACTTATCTTGTTTTTTATTTTTATTTATTTTTTTAAATTTTTTCATATTGTGGGAGTGCCCAAAGCGCTGGAGCTATTTTTTGTGGTTGTTATATTCCTTTATTTTCAGCATTCCTGCCACTGGCTCTCTCTCTCTCTCACTCTCTCTCTCTCTCTCACTCTCTCTCTCTCTTGTTAATTCAAACGCCCCCTCAGTCCATGCGCTAATAAGGGCTTGATAAAATATTAAAACCTTTTATCCTCTGGAGGTGAGTTTGGAATCTTGTCGTCTGCATGTTCCAGAGTTTTTGTCTCTTCCTGTTCTATCGTTTCTCTCAGCCATGCAAAGCTAGAAGCAGACCAGATCCTCTGACTGTCTCAGTGTTCCAAAAGCTTTGGGGGGGGTGCGGTGGCTTTGTTCATGAGATCAGTGGTGTCCTACTACAGACTCTGTAGCCTGGATTCAATCAAAACTGGTCCTTTACTTTGTCTTCCAAGGAAGTGCATGTATTAATTCTAATCGTTGCTGAACTTGGTGTTTGTGAGTTAAAGTTGAAGATGAATGTTGATTGAGTCCATGCCGGTTTGTCTGTCCCCGTCTATGTATTTCTTTGCAAGGCTGAACTGGGCCTGTATCACATTATTCCAATTGCCGGGCACAAGGAGTGAATCAATTTTTTAACGAAACCATACACCTCTAAGCTACCACAAATATCAAAGATGGCTTGTTACTATGCAGCTAACAGACTGTGTGGAGAGTCTGTCCAGAAATGTACGTAATACAAGAGCCCTCTACATGCAGCTAACAAAAGGGGCTGTTCTTTTTTATTTTATTTGGTAAACTTTAAAGTTTTAGCTCTCGCACGCCTGTGTGCACAGGTTTCGTTCTCCTGTGTTCAGGATTTGCTGGCCTGCAGGTTGGAGAGAGCTTCATTATCTCTGTGGCCGGGAGGAATGTTGAAGTGGCTGTTTTCGACTTGCGGTCTTTGCTCTCTCCCCATTGCTTCGCTGAAAGCACACGCCTCTTATCGGCGTGAAGAGGCAGGGCAAGGCCGCTCCCGATTGGCCCTCGGCTGTGTTAGCGCACGGAGGGTATTGCTGCAGGGACTGAGGGCTCTCGATTGCTCTTCAGGTCTGCACTTGAGCTGTGGAGGGAGGGCCTCTGGGTCGCAAATGACAAATGGACCTGCACAGAGCCTGCACAGAGACTGCACAGAGCCTGCACAGAGCCTGCACATAGCCTGCACATAGCCTGCACAGAGCCACCTGTCCCTCATGGTGACAACACATCTAGAAAAGCAGCGTGAGCTGCCGGAACATACACATACTGTAGGGAGTTATATCACATACTGTAGGGAGTTATATCACATACTGTAGAGGGTAGTTATAACAGCACATACTGTAGGGAGTTATATCACATACTGTAGGGGGCGGTTATAACAGCACATACTGTAGGGGGTAGTTATAACAGCACACACTGTAGGGAGTTATATCACATACTGTAGGGGGTAGTTATAACAGCACATACTGTAGGGGGGCAGTTATAACAGCACATACTGTAGGGGCAGTTATAACAGCACATACTGTAGGGGGCAGTTATAACAGCACATACTGTAGAGGGCGGTTATAACAGCACATAAAGTGGGGGGGAGTTATAACAGTACATGCAGTGGGGGGTGGTTATAACAGTGCATACAGTGGGGGGGGGGGGGTTAACAGCACATACAGTGCATGGTAGTTATAAGAGTACATACGGGGGGGTGGGGGGTGGGGATAGTTATATGAGTGGGGGTAGTTATAAGAGTACATACCGGGGGGGGGGGGGGGGGGATAGTTATATGAGTGGGGGTGGTTATAAGAGCTCATAACTGCAGTTGCCTGTTATGTGTGTATTCTGTGGTGCGTGTGGGGTCGGGAGCCTGTGCTGTGTGAGAGGCAGGTTTATAGCGGCCTGGTCTCTAGGGAGACGCCGTTACTCTGACTCGCAGGAGAACTCAGTGCTGCTCTCTCTCCTGCCACACTTACCTTATGTACGTACATGCACACTTATTTCTTTATTTATTTACTTCTGTGGGTCAATTATGTTTATTACCGAGCGATGAGAGATTTAATCGATTGGCACAGATGCAGCAGCAGTGTGGTGCTTACTAAGTACCCTGCGGAGGAGACCTGTGAGTGTGTGTGTGTGTGTGTGTGTGTGTGTGTGTTTGTGTATGTAAGTATGTGGCTGGTGTTATGGGAATTATAGCTGTGTGTATCTGCTTGTTTGTGTGTGTGTGTGTGTGTGTGTGTGTGTTCCTGTAAGTAAGCAGTAATCACTGTATTGAGACTAGGTGGCCGGTGATTGGGGTGTAAGGTGGCGTTGACTTGCCCCCCCAACACTCACAGCTGGAGAGACAAAACCTTCCTTTTCTCCTGATTGTCTTAAAGGTATTGTGGATCTCCGCAATGTTGTCACAGTCATCACTGGGGAAGAGTGCAGGCATGAGCTGCATTTAAGAGCACGTTCTCCCCCCCTCACCCAGCGGCCTGACTGAATGCAGGTTCCTGGTCCTAGTGCCATGCTGTTTGCTTTCCTCAGTGGTTGAAAGAGGCCTTGATTGGTTTGCATTATTTGTGGGCATGTCCTTTCTGCATTGCCTCCGGTTACCATGGTAACAGCAATAAGTGTACGTGTAATGCTGTGGGCTTCAAAGACGCGTTTGAGATTGAGGGGGGGGGGGGGGGGTGACAGTCAGCCATGTCACAAAGGAAATAAAAAGCAATTCTATTGTCACATGATTTTTGAGTCCTATTACAGACTGCCAGAACAGCTTATGGAAAATAACATACCATAATAAAATATAACGACAAGGCTAAATAGATATGTATTAATATGTGCCCTTGTTTTACTGCGAGTGTGATTTGATTTAAATTTTACAGCATCTATTCTGATTAAAACCTTGATTGAGTTGCCTCATGCTGTTGGAGTTTAACAGAATGTCCCTTTTCACCACGTCTGTGCTTAAACTAAAGAGATATTAAAACTGCCTTAACATACTTACAAGCTAAGCTCACAGTGGCAGGAGAGCTGTGCTGTAATTGAAATGGCAGAGTGTGGCTGCATCATGTGACTCTGGAGTGTGGAGAGTGGCTAATGGAAGATAAATAGGGTATGGGAGTTTCTTACTGAACACCGCTGCCCCTCATCTTACTGAAAGGCTGTTCCCTCATCCCTCTGAACACCGCTGCCTCATCTTGATGAATACTGCTCGCTCAGCTCGCTAAACAACAAAGTCAACACATCGCCATATCCTGCTGTCAGCACCCATCTCTCAACTGTCTTTCTGTGCGGGTTTCTCTGGTGTTTGTGTGTGTGTGTATCTAATAGCCCTCGCTTGTTTTGACATGAGCTTCAAACCTCTTCAATAATGCAATGACACGACGCTTTGTTTCAGCGCCATGCGAAAGCACAAGTGTGCAGACAGAGGGGCTAAGGTCCCGTTTGGCCTGGGGGTGAGGCCTGCAGTGGAGTGAAGTTGCGCTGGTAAAATAAAGACTATATTTATGGAGTTCAGTCACATGACCCCCGGGGAACCTCTACTTATTGATTTCCCTGAAGCCACCAATGACCCTCACAGCTCTGAGATCAACAAACACCACACACACACACACACACACACACATATGCAGTGTAGTATGATGGTTAAGGAACTGGACTTGTAACTGAAAGGTTCGATTCCCAGGTAGGAAAAACTGCCGTTGTGCCCTTGAGCAAGGTACTTAACCTGAATTGCTTCAGTATATATCCAGCTGTATGAATGGATAAATGTAATAAGAAGTTTGTGTAAGTCTCTCTGGATAAGAGTGTCTGCTAAATGCCTGTAATGTAATGTAATGTAATGCAATGTAATGTAATATGCGTGCACACATGTACACATGCGCACGCACACACACAGACACAGACGCTTGTGCACACACATGGCCACACACACATGCACACACAGTCATACACACAGCAGAAGAGTCCCTTGTTGTAATTAGTGTCCCTGTTTAGTTTTCCTGGTTGGTAGTACTGATCCTGGTCAGCCGTAGTGTTCCTAGTTGGACAGATTCCACAGATGAGCCCCTGCCCATGCAGTGGTGCTGGACCCATCTGGACAGGCTGCAGATGGGATGGGCAAGACGACAGACCAAGGTGACCAGCCAGTGCTGTGCCAACATCAGGGACAGATGCTGCTGCTGAATGTCTCTCACACGCACACGTACATGTGCGCACGCACGCACACACAACCCATACACACGCACACACACACACACACACACACACGTGCGCGCGTACACACATACATAGGCACGCACATACACGCGCAGCGCACACACACACACACACACACACACACACACACACATGAGCGCACACACATACATATGCACGCACATACACGCGCGCGCACAACACACACATACACGTCACACACACACACACCACACACACACGCTCACACACACACACACGCACACATACACGCGCGCGCACACACACATGTACACACGCACACACATACATGGACACACACTCATACACACACATGCGCACATGTACACACATAAATGAGCAGCATTGCGCACACACGCTCACACACACACACACACACACACACACACACACACACACACACACACACACACACACACACACACACACACACACACACACACACACACACACACACACACACACTACCCTCGGTGCAGTAGGAGCCCTGACCTTGCAGCTGCGGAGCTGAAGCATGGCAGCACTGCCTTCCTCTGGGTCCGTAATTAATCCGCCGATGGGCTCACTCCAATGGCCATCCGGGTGGGTGGGGCTGTTTGTGATTGGCTTTGACGTAATATCGGAAAGAAACGTCCTCCAATGCGGGCAGTGACACGGGGTGTTGTCAGGGCGATAGCTGAGAGGGCGGCGGCGCATTCTCTGATGGGGGGTCATGGGTCACATGACTCCCTGGGGCTGAGCTGTTGAACAGTGGTGGTGGTGATTGGGCGGGGGTGCAGGGCTCCGCCCGCTTGTGTTTTGATTAAGGTGAGCAGCTGGCAGCTGGGGAAGGGGGATCCCATCACTCTGTACCCCCCTATCTGCATGAACCCTTCTGGACAAAAGACTGTCGATCATAGCCGCTGTGTATGTGTACCAGTGCCTGTATCTGTGTGTCTGTCTATAAATCAGTATGAATACATTTAACATGTGATTGTGGGGGCTGGTGGGCTTTTGTCTGTTCTCACTCAGCAGTTTCTCTAAACCTTTAAGCCCCTCCATTTTGTTTCGTACTTTATTATTTAATGCAGAAACTGGAGCAAATATAACAGAAAAGGCAGTTTATCGCGTTATCAAATGTGATTTCTCTCTCTCTCCTCTCTCTCTCTCTCTCGCTGAGTCACACAATCATGCATGTGCTAAGGTCATAGTTCATAGCGCTCTCTCTCCCTTGCTTGCTCTCCAACCACCCCCCCCCCCCCCCCCTCTCTCTCTCTCTATTGTCCTGTTTAATCTGTGCTGCTTGCCAGAGTCCCCCCCCCCCCCCCCCCCCCCCCCCCCCAGTGATGGATTAATACAGATTAAGGCTGTCGCTATTTGTGTTCCCTGCCCTGCCCCCTCCTCCCTCGTGCCATAACTGCCGGCTCCTTCTGGACATTTAAATCCAAACAAAACATTCACATGTAAACGTCCGGATGTAATCACAATCACATGCAAATGACATGAAGCAATCACAGTCCGCACGTAAACGGCAAAGCGGTAATCCGCGGGCATGGAGTAATCACAATCGCATGTGCACAATCACGGAGTAATCCACGACATTAAGTGTTCGCTGTCACATGTAAACGGCGTCAAGTGTTCACAATCGCATTTAAAATTACACAACGAATATATGTTCACGTGTAAATTACATGGATTCTTTAAAATTATATGCGAATTACATGAAGTAGTCATAGTCGCAAATAAGTGCATGATGTAATCACATTCACGTGCAAAGTAATTCATAAAGTAATTAATTCACACGCAGAGCAAAAAGCAGTGACTTGGCCCACTGATTTTGTGTTTGCGTTGCAGGTGGCTGTGGCTAATTGCTTTCAGGGTTTGTGTTTGAGCTTTTAACACATGGAGGATGAGCCCTGCTGTGTTGTTGGGGGTTTAATTTCCTTTCAGGAGGGAAGACAATAAGAACAGTTAAACAGGGTGATTTCAGTCTCCTTGAGAAGGCTCCATTTTCTGTCGTGTTTCATTGTTCTCTATGAATCCCTGTGTAAACCTCTCAAACTGTTGTGGTGCAGTATTAGGGGTGGAGATTTTGGTGTAGTGTTAGGGGAGATGGGGGGTTGTGTTGTGGAAATGTGGAGTTGTGGTGTAGTGATGGGGAGATTGGGAGGTGTGGTGTTTTGTTGGGGCAGATTGGGAGGTGTAGTGTAGTGTTACATGGGGGAGATTGGGAGTTGTGGTATAGTGTTATGGGAGGCGGGAGTTGTGGGTGTAGTTTTAGGGGAGATGGGAGTTGTGGTGTAGTGTCAGGGGAGATTGGGAGATGTACTGTAGTGTTGTGGGAGATGGGGTATGGTGTAGTGTTTTTGGAGATGGGGAGTTGTGATGTAGTGTTAGGGGGAGATGGGGAGATGTGGTGTAGTGTCAGGGGAGATTGGGAGATGTACTGTAGTGTTGTGGGAGATGGGGAGGCATGGTGTAGTGTTTTTGGAGATGGGGAATTGTGATGTAGTGTATAGGGGAGATGGGGAGTTGTGGTTTAGTGTCAGGGGAAATTGGGAGATGTACTGTAGTGTTGTGGGAGATGGGGAGGCGTGGTGTAGTGTTTTTGGAGATGGGGAGTTGTGATGTAGTGTTAGGGGAGATGGGGGAGTTGTGATGTAGTGTTAGGGGAGATTGGGAGATGTAGTGTGATTAATTGAATGTGGAAGCTCATCTCAGACCTCATCTCTGAGCAGACCCGATATGTTTGATAGGAATAAATGTATGTGCTGCCCTTAGATAAGCCTGCTACACATCACCATGTCGACACACCAATGTTTATTGTCCTGGTAGGACAATGGCTGTTTTTTTTCCCATATTGTTCGGGGGCCTGAACATGAATTGTGTTGCAGGGAGATGTATAATGGGTTATGTGTTTGCCTTCCCCTGTGTTTTGAGGCACTGTGGAGAGACAAATGCATTTTTCCAGCCGATAAAGGGGTGGAGGTGTGAATGGGGCACGCAGGGAGCCGGGGGGAGTGTGTACGGACAGGCTTCTGTTACACACAAACGCTCCTCCGTATCAAACCCCTTCTCCCTCCTCCTGTTTTAGTGACTTCGGCGGCGGTGTCTTGTCATGATATGTTAGAAGGAAGAATCCTGATTCCCTCGTGTAATCAAGTGGCCTGTGGCCAAACAAGCGCTGACATGGCGAGACACCTTAATTTGTCTGTCCTTTCCTCTCTAATGAGGAAGCCCCTGTTACCCAGCATACATCTCTCTCTCTCTCTCACAAGGAAGTCCCTGTACCCAGCATAGATCTCTCTCTCATGAGGATGCATCTATTCACAGCGCACATCTCTCTCTCTGTCACTGTCTACAGTGACTTTTGTGTGTTAAGACCTCTTGTCTGAGACGAGTAACAGTTTGTGCAGTGTTAAAGGTGTGTTGTGTGAAAGGGGTAAACTTTAATGTAGCATATACCGTTTTGTATGAAAGACATTTTTCGCTGTCATTTAACGCACGTTGTATGAAAGGGGTCAATGTTTCTGCAACATTTAACGCTCTTCATATGAAAGGGTGTTTCCTTAGCATTTAACGTCTCGTGTATGAAAGCGGTTAGCATTTCAGCGGCGTTTAACACGCTTCGTATGAAAAGGGTAAATGATTCTGCGTCGCTGCGTATTAAAGGGCTCGACGTTTCGGCGGTTTTCGACGCGCTTCGGATGAACGGCGGTAAACGATCGCGCTGTGTTTGACGCACTTCGGGCGAGAGGGGTAATGCTTCCGCGGCATCCGGCATCCGGCATCCGGCGCTTTCGCTGGCTCAACAGAGTGATTTAAGTTGAAACATGTGAAATTAAACTCAGTTAATCTGTCTCGGAGAGCGAAGTGATAAAAGTTTCATTAAGCGAACTGGAGCGGGAAGCAGGGAGGGGGTGGGTGGTGGTGGTGGTGGGGGTCGATCAGCACTAGTGCGCCTGGGTTGCCTCTCCCAAGGTCACGCAAGGATGGCCTGCCAGCATGAAAGAAGACTGCTGACTGGGTAAGCTGAAGTGTTTAACGCGTACCCCCACCCCCCCCAACAGGAACCCTGCACACTTGAGGAAAGCCGTATATGTGGCTTCCACCATGAACTGTTTTTTTTTTGTTTTTTTTGGATTGAATTATTTGCTAATTTGTTGTTTTTTCCCCCCCTCCAGTTTATTTACTCACCGAGAGCCCCATGTGGAATTCAGATTATTTGTATTGCGCATAATTTAACTTCTCCGTGTGGTAAATGGTGATAAATTGTGAGGGGTCATTTTGAGAGAATCATTTCTGCAGTGCAGGATTCAGTTTAACAGTCTCTGCAGAGGTTTCCCATAGTTTTTTTGTGCTGGTGTGAAAAAGAGGTTTGCAAAATAAAATGAGCAAGAATTTTTTACTGGGTATAGGGTAAATACTGAAGCCTGCTACAGGCCAGGCAAGTGGTGGGTGGGTCCTGTCCTTACCCCTCTTGCATGGTACCCCACTCAATTCCCTGGGGGGTTAGTGGGGGCACCATGGGAGGGAGAGGCCAGTCAGTTTATTTAGGGTGTTAGCATGCTTGACCGATAATAAAGAACATATTTCAGTTCCCACATCCACTCTTGCTGCAAGGCCTTCTGGGAAAGCCCTCCCAGGCTTTCGGGTTTCCGTTGCTGTGAGTTGTTATGAGAGGAATCGTGTCATTTTTCCCACGGATATGCAAATGCATGCCGATGCCTGCGACGGGCCAGATCCCGAGATCCACATGAAGTGCTGTTTGGCCAGTGTAGTATTCACATTCTGCTGGCCTCTGGCCACTGCTAGCAGGAGCCCAGAAGCTCCAAACGTCTGCACAGAGAGCCTATGAAGGATGACTGTGCAAACGTCTGCACAGAGAGCCTATGAAGGATGACTGTGCAAACGTCTGCACAGAGAGCCTATGAAGGATGACTGTGCATTTTCTTGACACAATGGGATTGCATTTATCTGCCCTCAATCTTCTAAGTTTGTTAGCAGAGAATGTTCAGTTACCTCAGAGAAAAGCCTCAAATCCTGGCTGATGTTCATTGGAGGAGGAAATAGGGGGAGGGGGAGGAGGAGGGGGGGGGGGGGTTTGACAGGAAGCAGAAAAAACGAGCTGGCCTGGCCTGAGATTAGAAAGATGTCTCATACATTTTAATCTTTAAAAATGATTAGTAAACGAGTCTTTATCACATGAGTCCTGATGGCTGACTTAATCCAACGCCGGTGGCACTGTTCTTTTCGGCTGCCCCCAATAGGAGTGGGATTATAGCCAGGGGGTGGGATTTGTGTGTCGGGGCAGGGTGGTAATGGGTAGAGGCGGGAGGTGTTGTCTCGCGGTCAGCATTAAGGATCACTCTGCTGGCTTCCTGCTGCGGCGGGCCCTGGCGGCTTGTGGGCCACGGAAGGCTCTCAAGCAGAAGGCCGCATTGCTCTTGTGAGGAATCACCAGGTCCGGTGCTTTTCACATTCTCTCTAACACAGTTATCTCACCTCACCTGGTTTCCTGGGTCTGAACTGGCAGCTGGTTTTAATGTGAAAACAAAGACCAGCGGTCTCTCCAGGACCAGGGCTGAGGGGGAGGGGACCAGGGCTGAGGGAGAGGGACCAGGGCTGAGGGAGAGGGACCAGGGCTGAGGGAGAGGGACCAGGGCTGAGGGAGAGGGACCAGGGCTGAGGGAGAGGGACCAGGGCTGAGGGAGAGGGACCAGGGCTGAGGGAGAGGGACCAGGGCTGAGGGAGAGGGACCAGGGCTGAGGGAGAGGGACCAGGGCTGAGGGAGAGGGACCAGGGCTGAGGGAGAGAGACCAGGGCTGAGGGAGAGGGACCAGGGCTGAGGGAGAGGGACCAGGGCTGAGGGAGAGGGACCAGGGCTGAGGGAGAGGGACCAGGGCTGAGGGAGAGGGACCAGGGCTGAGGGAGAGGGACCAGGGCTGAGGGAGAGAGACCAGGGCTGAGGGAGAGGGACCAGGGCTGAGGGAGAGGGACCAGGGCTGAGGGAGAGGGACCAGGGCTGAGGGAGAGGGACCAGGGCTGAGGGAGAGGGACCAGGGCTGAGGGACAGGGACCACGGCTGAGGGAGAGGGACCAGGGCTGAGGGAGAGGGACCAGGGCTGAGGGAGAGGGACCAGGGCTGAGGGAGAGGGACCAGGGCTGAGGGAGAGGGACCAGGGCTGAGGGAGAGGGACCAGGGCTGAGGGAGAGGGACCAGGGCTGAGGGAGAGGGACCAGGGCTGAGGGAGAGGGACCAGGGCTGAGGGAGAGGGACCAGGGCTGAGGGAGACGGATCAGGGCTGAGGGACCCCCTGTCGCAGAGGCCACAGAACGGGAATCCGCTGGGCTCCATCTCTGCTGGCCCTCCAGGTAAATGGCACTGCCAACGTTGAGTGTATTTCATCCCTGTCCTGATATGTTTGTCCCCTGGAGTCGGAGTGACCTTGCTGATGCGAGTGGGGCCTGAAGGTCCGTCTTTTCAGCAGTGCTGGGGATTTATGACATAAGTAATGGCTTCGGTGTTTTTGGAGCCTTACGACAATTCCGAGATGAAAACCCAAGTGCTTGCGGTCAGGGTGTGAAACGAACACCTATCACCAGCCGACACTGGTAAAATTTTCATTGTGTCTGGTAAGTGCAGCCACTTTTGCAGGTAACCAACCAGGTTGTGTTGCATTGTAAAAGGTAATGGTTGGTAAAATGTTGAAAATGGCTGGCGATTTTTTGAATCCACAAAACCACTGTGGCCAGTGGGTGAAAAGGTTGAGTTCATGCCCTGCCTGCAGTGCTTAACTATGGCACGACTCTGAGCTTCTGTGCGGAAGAGGAACAAAATTATCCACAAATCAGCAGGAGCCCACAGCAGTTCATTCTGATTGGTCTTGAATCGTCGTCCTCCGTTAACTGATCTTCTGTGTATGAATAAATCATCCTGGCTATTTTCCTTTATCAAAAACATCCAGAATGCTATGCTGTCCCTGGTCCCTTATCCAGTGGAGGCCTGCTTCAGACATGGAATAAGGAGGATATTGTAAATACGAAAATAAACATGGATAGATGTATATAGTGCAGTGTTATTTCTTTTGGTAAAGCTGTTTGTGACCTCTTCTGTAGTCATGTGCAGTATTACCGTGACGTGTTTGTTCTGTTTGAATTTGACCTCGTTGCCTATGCTTCTGAGCTGGCTAGGATTGCTGTTTAATTTCTGGACGGGGGAAATATTTTCAAGGTTATTAATTTACCCAGCAGGGGTGATATTAATTTTCACTTGAAGCAACGGGTGGTCATCCATATAAACACAAATGAATGTGCATTAGTGTATTTTAGTGTGCGTATTAGGTTATTTGGGTTTTTCCTGTGGTGTGCGTAATAAGGAGTTTAGCTCTGGAAAAACCAGCAGTGGCCCCTTTTCATATCGGCTGTGGCATTTTCAGCTTTATTGTGCTACCTGCTCAATCATGAAACTCTTTCAATGATAATAATATGAGCACTGCTACGTGATCTACGTGCTGGTTCATAGAATTATTTTCCCACAATACAGGTATCAGTGATGCAGACTCATTGAGTTACCCTGGGATAGAACGCACCTCCAGATAGAAAATTCCTGCTACAATGACCTTTAAAATAAATAGACAAATATAATTGAAAATAGAAGAGTGTTACACTTAGTGTATTTGTGTGTATAATAGGCAATGATCTAGCAGACAAAAACCCTAAAGTAAAGTGTACAGCTAATATTGACATTAGAGAGAGGAGCCAGGGAAGTAGTGTGTGTTTCCAGCTATAACAATAAGCATTTAATCCAGAGCGATTCTGTGAAGATCCCTGGTTGTGTAGCTCTTCTCTGCAGGAAGATTACTGTACTTTGATGCTCCTTTGTGACAAAAACTCCTGTTTGAGGTGTGTGTGTGTGTGTGTGTGTGTGTGTTTGTTTGGATTTGTATGCATGTATACATACTGTATACTGTATGTGTGTATGTGTGTGTGTGTGTGTGTGTGTTTTTTTCTATTTCTGATATGTGCGCTTGATTTTGCATGAGAGCCTGAGTGTTCCTGCCACTTACCCACAATAAACTCAGAGTGAACTCTGAACTCTTCAATGGGTTTAGCAACTCAGGGCAAAGTTACACTACACTGAAAAGAACTGTTTCAATGATAATAATATGAGCACTGCTAACAGATCTACGTGCTGGTTCATAGAATTCCTTTCCCACAATACAGATATCAGTGATTCCAGGTTTCTCTGGAAACTTCACGCACCTTCAGATAGAGAATTGTGTCACAATGAACTTTAAAACCAGATAGAATTTAAAAACAAACATAAGTGAAAATAGTAGAGAGTGTTGCACAAGGATCAATGCTGATTTGTGTGTTCAACATAAACAATGACAAAGGGTTGTCTGAGACATGTGATGGAGGGTGGGGGGTGTCTGGGTGCTCATTTCTTTCGCATTGACACTTCATGCAGTTTACAGGCCATGTTTTTCAATCTGCGGCACAGAGATCTATAATCTCTTGTAATGGCCAGTATTGCTGTTTTAGATTGCCCTGGTTACTGTGCAGTTGCACATGTTGATATTCCGCCTGAAGGAAGTGTAGTTATTTAGAGGCGAGAAGCAGGAGAGTACAGTACTGTGGTATCCAAACACAGTACGGCTCTGTAGTCCCTTATTACCTGGCTACATCAACAAGAACATTTCGACCTGAGATATTATTGTGAAATACTTAATGAGAGCCTAATACATGGATCCTCTTATCCTAGTCCTGGGAAGCCACAATGTCGATCAGGTTTCACTGGGTTACTCAACACTTACTTGGCAAATTAAATCAGCTGATTACAACGTCAACTCAACTCACTTGCTTTCTTCGGTCTAAATTGGGTTGTTGATGATAAGTGTAAGGTGTAATCAAAAATCAAAAACCCCTAGGCCCTCTAGCACTCTGTCACCAGGGTTTTGGGCCCCTGAGTGTAATCTGTTTATCTCTGCTGGGAAATTGATTTGTGTTACTGCAGGGGCCCGGGCCAGGCTTATTCTGTGTGTCGGGGGGCGTGGCCGGGCACCTCACGGACACGCCCACATCAGCTTGGTTTCCTCTCTTTTAAGTCGCCATCACGCAGACCCTTCTGGTGGGAAAAACTCACCTTTCATCTTGTCATGCCAATATGTGCTGGTGCTGGGAATAAACTGACGCGGAAGCTGATTTCCCCGTCTGAGGAATGCGTGTTATATTTTGCGCAATGTCGGCATAATTGTTTTCTGTAGTTGTTCAATGACTAATCTGTGACCTCTCAATGACCTCTCAGGAAATACATAGGATCATTCACTCTGAGAGACGTGTGAGAGAGGTGAGAGGGACCGTCCCGATACAGACGTTCACCTTACCTACGTCGTCGTCATCATTTCCGCATCATCTTGGTTACCGTCGCCGTGTTTTATGGCGGAGGTCTTTATGAGACGCTGTAAAAAATGAAATGTGGTGTATTTATTTCAGTTTATTTCAGGGGAAAACAGGCGGAAAGAGGAGCTACTCAGAGCTAGCAGATAACTCAGAGTCTAATGAGCAGATGGAGAATGTGATGCAAGGTGCACCTACAGGGGTATGCTGGGAAAATAAAAAGAGAGAAATTGCAGAATGAAAGGGGGAGGGTGAATAATGAGCCAGGAGGTGAATAATTTGGGAGCATTTGAGTGTTCGTTACCCCTGGCTCCTAGAAAGGTTTTGACGAAAACCAACAGCCCCTCATTAATGCCCACCCTCAGCCCCTTAGCACATTATCATCCTTATTCCAACTATACTTCATCTTTTCCTGAAGCACTAACACAAGCGTTAACCCGCCTTCCCATAACCCTACCTGACCAGATCCACTGTTGCTCCAACTTCCGGAAATAAGCATAATGAACGGGAAGTTATTATGCTGTTTTTTGTTTGTTACCAAGGACTGTAATGATGGCCCTTTCAGGGTCTTTTTTAAAAATAATTTTATTTCCTTATAGAACTTATTTAGCCTTTTTTTACTTATTTCTATTCCCTGATCTACCAGTAAGTATCTTTTAGTAAGACAGAGTAAAAAACAGATTACATAAAACTTCTCTGAATGATTCAGAAGGAACCAAGTTTGCCCTTCCAAGGTCTGTTTGCCCCGATGGAGGTCCGCTCTAAGCGTTTAAAGTAAAGTGTTCCGTGTTAGTTTAGCCTGGAGATTTACTTTCCCTGCAGAAAGAAAAGATAAGATTGTTAGACTCGGAAGCCCCAGGCCATCCTGTGTGCACTGTGCTGGTGAGTGTGTGGTTCTCTTTTTGTCGTGGCTTGGAGGCTGGACACAGTTTATATTGCCAGAGAGAAGGCGGTGTGCTGGAGAATGATGGTTGTATTTCCTGGTTGTATATTGGAAGAATTGTTTTCTTTTATACTTTTTGTGCCACCGGAGCACTGATGTGCTTCATGCTGTAACAAGCACTGCGGTGTTTACACACTTTCATTTTTATCGAGTCACCTGATTTCTTTCTTTGTGTTGACTGAACCGATTTAGACTCCTACCTCTGTTCTGTCACTGTTACTGATTCTGGAGAGCTTGAGTTGAGCTCCTTGGTCCGATGCAGTGAGATACAGGTGAATGCAGCGACTGCTTACTCTTAAAGATTCTGTATTTTTGATGATTGGTGATTGTGAATAGAATAGTCGAGACCGGGATTTCGCTGATCGTGTACAAATTGAGTTTGATACCCCTTTGCTGCATCCTCAGACACGCCTCCAAGAGGAATGCACTGGATTACATTGAACACACATTTTTCCGCCTTCATAAACCATGATAAACGTATTTTTCGGAAAACGGGAAGCTCACTGTATATTTATACGTGTCTTGCCATGTTGTACTGAAAAATGATCTCAATGAGCGCTGTGTCAAAAGTTTTTTCCTTCGAAAGTTGCTTTCTTCTAGCTCACATTCTGTGTGCATCGCGCAGTTAGCCGATTACCTACTTTAGCCTACATACCCCAACTGTGGTGTCTGCTGGTATTGCAGCAGGAGTCTGTCCAACACGGGGAACGGCTGAGTAGTTCAGAAAGAAATGTTACGTGCTCATTTTTCTTGCTTTTGTGGTTGAAAATAATCATCTCTGTCAAAATGATCACCGCACACCCGATGGTCAGTCAAACAAAGATCACAGATAGGAGTGTTGATATCCACCTGTAGATCAAACGGCCAGAGCCTCAGTCTATCCCAGCCATAGTGGAAGCTTGTGAAAATTGAGTGCTGAGACAGCGTTTTCCATTTTCTAATGTGCTAGTAAGCTCGACAGCTAAACCCCTTGGCTAGTTTGTAAACTTTAGTTAGTTTGTGATGATGGAGCACACCATTGTTGTTAAACGCCACCCCCATTCTGAGTGCGGATGTTTACAGCTGGATGGGAGGTTGTGCTTCTTCTGACAAAACATAGTTCCAACTGAAATAGAACATTGCTCTTGTTCAAAAAAAATAAAAATAAAAATACAACTTCTGAAAAATAAGTCAAGACCACTATGAATATACTGTGAGCTTCCCATTTTTGAAGAATACATTTATCATGGTTTTTGAAGGCTGTAAAATTTGCCCCAATGTATTCCTATTGGAGCCGGATGCATCAAAGGGGTGTCAAGATAAATTTTTAAGCAATCAGCAAAACCTTGGTCTCTACTACTGATGATCATCCAGGACAATCCGAAAATAGGGCCTGGGTTAAAGAAATAGCAAACCTATCCTTTAACACAGTCAGATGCCGGAGGGTGAAGTGAGAGCGTAATCTTAACACAGTCAGATGCCGGAGGGTGCAGTAAGAGCGTAATCTTAACACAGGCAGATAAAGGAGGGTGCAGTAAGGCCACAGTCCTAATGCCGTCAGATTCAGGAGTGGGCATTCTCGCTCTGTGCTCGAGGCAGGAGATGAGCTGTCCTTGGTGCTGAATGCACAGAGACCAGGATGTTGAACAGAGTTCCCCTTTTGAAGTGCTGCCATTCTGGAATTATGCAGTGCTCACAACATCAGCAGTGCGTTTCATTTCAAGCTGTTCACGTTCCAGTCCATACTGCTTTTCTCTTAAGCACTATTAAATGAAAATAGTCGCTGGTAATTCCAAGGGGTAAGCACTGCTCTCACTTTGAAGAGTGCAAATGTTCCTGACTACAAGTCATATTTTATCTGCCTTCTACCTGGTTGATGTCCCCTGTGTAGTGAGCACCAGGCCTGAAATATTGTCATTTTTAGGACAGGGCCACTTTGGCCTTGTCAATACCAAAATTTTATAGGGCACCAAGGCCAAATTCGAAAAAGCAGTAAAGCCAAAATCCAATTTGACATGATGGTAGGGCTGGGTGATATACCGCAAAGATATTATGGAATGTAATAACGGCCGTCGCCACCGTGTGGGGTATTGCCTTGCTTTTAGTCTTTTTTTCTTAAAGTATACCTGATGTGGTAGTAATCTAAACTTCAGAGGCTACGTGAAATTCTTCTGGGGGAAAAATTTAACTGTTATCCATTAGTTGTTGATAAGGCAGCCAATCAGCACCAGGGCATTGCTGCTTTCATATGATTGACAAAAACACATCACATGATCACGTGTGTGTGTGTGTGTGTGTGTGTGTGTGTGTGTGTGTGTGTGTGTGTGTGTGTGTGTGTGTGTGTGTGTGTGTGTGTGTGTGTGTGTGTGTGTGTGTGTGTGTGTGTGTGTGTGTGTGTGTGTGTGTGTGTGTGTGTGTGTGTGTGTGCATGCCATATATACTGTTCTACACTATTTATGCTATAACCTATTTACATATAATGTTTCTAACCCTAACCCTAGCCGTAGCATGCTACATTTACCACAAGCACCACTCCTAGCTAGCTAACTAGCTAACCAACTAGCTAGCTACTTAGCTAGTAGATAGCTAGCTAGCTAATACTTTTTGATGGCTAAATCAATGTCTGTAGAAGCATGTAGCTAGCTAATTAAAAACTGAGAACTATCAACACAACAGGATTTGGAAAACCTATCTCATGGATTTATTTAATGGACGTTAGGTTGATGTAGCTGTACACAGCAAGCCTATGTTTGACCTGAAAACTAGAGGGCATGATTTAAAAGTGAAGGAGGGACAAGCACGTTATCAAGAGTGACAGAAATGCAGTGGGGAAACGCTAAGGAAGAGCGCCACTTTTATGCAGTGAAAAATGTTCTCGAGGGTTATATCCAGTAGCGGAGACGTGAAACTTTTTTTTTTTCTTCTCCAGAGGGCACCGTGGACATATAGATTATAAAGCAAGTCACAAATGCCCAATGCAGGTAGTTATTTCTAAAAGGACATTCGGGCCTACATGCAGGGCATCCACGGAAATGGCTGTATAGCTGTGGTGCAGTTCGAGCCCTGGGGAAACGCACAGTTTGCCCCATTACTCCTCTTTGTCCTCGCTCCCAGCAGAGTGAGAAATATTGCAGAGTTTGAACTGGAGGCTGTGGGTTAGATGTGTGGATAATAAAAGGCTTATATATGGGCCAGAGTCTAGTTCCCCAAGAGCACTCATAAATTACCCTGCAGAAAAGCCATTACCCAAAGCAAGAGGGACTCTGACCCTTCGTGAGACTGTGCTTTCGTGACAACCACACCCACAGGCCCTGGTTACGTCCCCCAGGCCTTGGCCACACCTCCCAGGCACTGCCCACCCTGGCCATGTGTTGACCACGCCCCCCTAGCCCTGACCACACCCCCTGGCCCTGGCCACATTCACAGGTCCTGACCACATGACTAAGCCTTAACCACACTCCCAAGCCCCAAGGTTATAAATACCTCCCTTGCAGGCCTCCCTCTCCCAATCTGTCCCTCTACACTTGCGTCCTGATCCTCACTCGGCCTCTAGCAAACAACAGAGCCTATCTATTTCCTCACCAGGGACCCTTTACACCTGCCCCATCTGCCCCGGTCACAACATGGTAATGAGCTGACTGAGTGGTGTGCAGAGTGACGCGGCTGTGCGTTCATCCGTGCTGCTCAGCCGTGATGTGGTGCGTTCAGTGATGCTGTTGCGCGTTGCGTGTTGAGCAATTCTGTATCGAACGTTCAGTGTTCAGTGATGCCGTCGCACGTTCAGTCATTAATATTTCCCTGTCAAAGCGGCCCGCTGCAGGGCCGCGGAGACACTTTGAGCGGCGATTTATAATTCATGTCGGGCACTCAAAACTCCTCGCGCATTGTTTTAATACGCGTTAGGCCGTCTCGTGCAAACGACGGAACAAAAAGAGGAGACTTTAGCGGGGCTCTCCAGACCGGCGTAAGTGTTTACGGAGACTTCATTAACGACGGGCAGTAATGGAGCTCTCTCCCGCTCCCTCTTCATCACACCGCGTGTAGCCCTCGGCCCACCGCTGTTACAAGAGCCTTTAACGGAGATCTGAGGAGCGCCGAGCGCGTCCCGTTTTGAAAAGCCGGAGACGCTAAGACGATAAATGCGCTGTATCTTTGGGGAAATGGAACGGTAATGAAAGCAAACAGACTGCTTCCCTCTGTGTGCTGGTGTGAAGGGCCACCCATTAGCGAAGCTTATTCGAGTACTAAAGCTGGTTTATAAAGCAGGTTTTATTCCATAATTTTATTATTGAATAAAATGTAAAATTAAAAAAAATCCATTACATTGATACTTTTTTTGTGTGCTTTTTAAAGCGTGCTGGAATAATGAGAGTGGGGCTGCAGTGGGGGAGTGCTCAAAGGCTATAAAAACAACAACACGCTGCTACTGCTGGAACCACACGTTAGATATGAGTCAGGGGAAATATTTTTACGGCTTTTTCAAAAGGTTCTCCAAATTGATTATTTGATATATACAGTATATACTATATATATTATAAACACTTAATATAGCCTGGTACTCTACCTGTGTAATTAATGTATTGAAGAATGATGTAAAAGTGTATTTCGTTAAATTGCCATTTTGCCTTGGATTAAGTGGGGAGGGGCATGGACACTTGGAGTTGCTGGTTCAAGCATTCATATGCATTCTGTGTGTAAATTGTCTTACCGTGTTCTACATAATGACATTTATTTATTTATTCATTCATTCACAAACAATTGGCACATAAAATCTGTTTTGAGGAATGATATTTGCTTGTTGCCTAATTCCAAGTCACATATAGTAGAAAGTCTGATGAGAGGATGCTTAGGTTTGTTAGAATGAAAATAGATCAAAGCCCTGGCCCCTGAATAAATTATCCTACAGAAGTGGGAGTAATTATCAATTGGTTGCCAGCAGGCCTACATTTTGATAACTAATGAGATCGACTTACAGTAGAGCTATGGCAACAGACAAAAATTGCTCTTTTCCACGGAAAGAGACCCATTGAGTTCTAATGTACCTGATTATACAAAGTTGAGGCAGGCTGCCACACAAGTATAGTACATGTACATGAACAGAAATGGCTGTCATCAATGTACTAATTTTTATGTACTGCACTTCTTTCCAGAATTATGGTAATGCGAATTGAGAGGATTGTTCCTATCGCTCCATAGTACAACAGCAGATCTCTCTGACCCATGGCTCACTGAACGTATAGTGCTGGTTTGGTCTCTGGCCTGTGGGGAGATGGTGGTTTAGTACAGCTGTGGGCCACCATTGTGGGTCTATCTCTAGAACAAACAGCTGCTCTCTGTGAGTGATCTAATTTGGTGCTGGAGATCCACACAGCCTGTGATTGGCTGCAGCTGGAGTGGGCGTGCTCTTTGCCAGCCATCCCCCTGCTCACCCCACGGAGTGTAAGGTTTATGAAGTGAATCACACACAGGCATGATTGCACACACTAAGTTAGACTGTTACATGTGACCTCACATGCACACTTACACTGTAACGCGCGCGCACACACACACACACACGCCTGGCTTACTCAGTCACAAGTTCCCCCAGGCTGCAATTTGTCTTCTGCCATCATTTCCCCTGGAGATTGCAGAGTTTATGTAGATAATTGAGAAAGTAGGTTAGGGTGAATGCGGCTGCTGATGTAACTGCTCTAACAGAGAGAGAGAGAAAGAGAGAAAGAGAGAAAGAGAGAGAGAGAGAGAGAGAGAGAGAGAGAGAGAGAGAGAGGCTGCATGTTGATGTAAGACCCGCTTTAGAGGGTAAGGTCTGGAATGACGCCCTCCCGTCTCCTCTGAGTGTCAGACGTGTCCGTGATGCAATGAGGCAGTGTCGGAGGTGTCCCCTGGGGAGGGGGGGGGGGACATGAGCGGCACACATGGGGACCGGGGGGGGGGGGGGGGGGGGGGGGGGGTGGCACACTTGGGGACCAGTGACATCACTGATGATGGCCGCACTCTGTCCTGCAGTGTGTGCATGACCTCCTCTCACTTGTATTTGCTGGTACTCCGCTATAGAATAGAATAGAATAGAATAACTTTTATTTTTCCACTAGGGAACTTCAGTTGTATCCCCAGCAATAACAAAAAAGAAATAGATAGTGGGGCAGACCCACAACACACAAACATATCAAACAAAGACATTCAATGTAATCATTGCATTAAGCAAACTAATTAAGTGAATTAAAGTGGAATGCAGCCATGATTTAAAAATAGCCCCTGTTGTCCCGAGATGTCCAGTGTGATTAAGCCGTCCAACACACAAACTCCGCCTCCATGACTTTCCTCCATATACGCAGTGTTGCGGCCTCTGTACACTGTCGAAACGGAGCACTGAACTGCGTCAGCCTTCCCAGTCGCCTCACTCCTCCCCCACAATATCTTCTCCTTTCTCTTCCCTGGTGGCCTTTTGAAGATTGCCTGCAGTCCTAGACCAGTCCCGAGTCCCGACATCTTCAACTCCGGTGAAGAACGATGGTAACCTTGTAGCTGCAGATCCAACAGACATTCCAGAGCATATGTTGTAAATGCGTCTCCATGGTGATGACCGCAAACAAAATTATACAAATAAACAATTCGTCAATATTTTCAAAACGAGCAGCATGAGTGCCCTGAACAATCTGAACAAACAAACAAAGCACAGCCCGCTTCCCCATGCCGCAACAGACACACAGCGCATGAAAAAAAACAAACGACAAAAGCCCGACGCAACAAAATACATTCAAATTAACAAACACGAACACGAGCGACAGCCGGACTACATGTCGCCATTACAGCGCCACGTGACGTCACTGTACTTGCCCTTGTGTGCTTCTGCAAACACGTAATCTCGTATTCATATGCGCTCCCCATCAGGTGTAGGAGGAATGATCAGGCGTCCAGATGTCAAGAGACAGTTTTTTTGTGGTAATTTAAGCAGAGCTCCGGGGTTACCCCCGAGTTCATTCGAAGAGGGCCATGGGATCCTTAATGGCCACACTGTGTCTGAACCTCAGTTTAATGTCTTACCTGTCTGACGTCTTTCATTGTCCCACTGCAGCTTAACATTTAATGTTTAGGCACTAACCAAGGCTCTCTCCAGCCTTCTCGCTGCACGGGGTTGGTGTGGGAGGGGGTTTGTGGAGAGGGGAAAAGGAACAGCACATTTGTTTGTACCTTTAGCGGCTTGCAGAGCCGTACCATAAAGAATCCTGAATGCTACTTGGTGACATTATTAAACAGGAAAAACTATTTAGGTCTCTAAAAAATGGTACAGCAGTATTCTTTATATTTACCCATATTTTTTTATGGGACATAGCATTTCAACTTTCAGTTTTTTTTAAATTATTTAATACTGGAACCATGTTTTTACCAAATCTTGTTTTTTCATTAATCTATCAATATTTATGAGGCTCTGCTCTCTTTAGATCCTAAAATATCCACTGGTGCAGATTTATTAGATCCTGGTCTTCTAATTCTAGCAGCTCTAATTATAGCCAAACCCCTAACACACACATTTAACCTAACTCTCTCTACTGGGGTCATTCCTAAAATGTGGAAAATGGCACTTCCTTTCCATAAGGGAGGAGATGCTTGTGATTTAAATAACTTTCACATAATTTCTAAATTATCTTGTCCAGCTGAATTATTGGAATCATTGGTCAGCTCTCAAATTCGTTTTTTTTCTGGCAAGTAACTGTTTTGAACTCTTATCAGTCTGCGTTCAGGCCTGGGCATACTAGCATTACTGCTGCGTCCCTAGTAGTTAATGAAATGTTTTGTATGGCCTTGTTAATGTTTATTGATCTGTCAGAAGCATTTGATACTGTTGACCATGACTGTTTGTTGCAAAGACTGTCCACAATAGGATTAGATCATAACGCCAGTAATTGCTTTAGGAATTACAGATAGATCATATTGCTGCTGATTGTATTGCATCTCAGTTTCTGGACATAAAAAAGGTGTTCCTCAAAGCTCTGTTTTAGGCCCATTCTTGTTCACTCTATATATGAATGGCATTGGGTCATTAATTAGAAACCGTACGATTCACTATGCAGATGATACCATTTTGTATTCTTGTGCGCAATCTGTCGATCAGTCCTTATGTGATCTGCAGACAGCGTTCAACGTCATTCAGGAAGTCTTTTTAGCTCTTAAATTGTTGTTAAACACAAACAAAACTAACTTTATGTTTTCTTCTAGGGTGCATAGATTTAACTAGATTTTACTGATGTTTTTATTCACACTCTAGATGGAACTCAGATTGATCTAGTTCCTTTTTATAAATATTTAGGGATATAGACAGCAAATTTAGACAGCAAATTGTTTTTCAAAAATTCGTAGTGGAGAACTTACAAAAAATAAGAGTAAGGCTTGGCTTTTTATACAGAAACAGCAGAGTCCTGGACTATGGTGATATGCTCTGCATGAATGCAGCTGCTTACTTACTAATATCATTTGACACCGTTTATGTTAGCGCCCTGCGTTTCATTACAGGTGACAGATTTTGCATACATTGCTGGCGGCTATATTCAAAATTAGGCTGGCCATCACTTTCTGCTAGGAGAAACCATATACAAAGCTCTACTTCAGATGTTGACCCAATATCTCTGCTCTCTACTCTCTAGTTATTTGGTTATTATGCCCCTCTGTTGTGTAAAAATGTCCAACTATTCCTTCAGCTGTAAACATTGGTGCCAGTTAACCATTTGAAAACACTTGGCACAGACTTATTCTTAGATGCGTGTACTTGTTATATGGAGCTACCCTTTTATGTATGCCAATTTGTGGTGTTTTATGAATGATCATAATTTTTACTGCCATTTTTATTTACGGTTTTACTCAATTGTAGCATTTTTGTATCTAGGGCATCTTCTTGCATCTTATTGTATATTTTAATTCTGTTTTCTGCATGTGCACAGGGCTCTCTTGTAAATGAGACTTATGACTAGCCTGTTTAAATAAAGGATAAATAAAAATAAATAAATAAATAAATATTTTATTGTCGGGTGCATGCAATCATGAGTGATTTTGGTCACATTTAAATTTTGATGAATTCATGACTGTTAGCTGTATAAAGCATGTACAATAATGGGTATTATTGGAGTCATTTATTGATGTACTCTATTGAAACGGGGACTATTTAAATGTTTAAAATAAATACTATATTTCTCGCGTAAATAAAATCTATTTGCATGGCTACCATTAAACCTGCAGCATTTTAACGTGTTGAAATGTAGTAAAAATTAAAACACTAATAGTATGACTTTGCCAATAACAGAGCCTTCCATTAAACCCTTTGTTGATAAGAAACCACGGCCTGCAGTCCCCAGAGAGATTTGACATTCAGCACTAAATAATTTCATTAATGTCATCTGAAGCCACTTGCACAAAACAACCACGTCCCAGCCAAACGCGATGTTACTTTTTAAAATTGGAATATAAACTATAATGACAGCAAACAGCAACAAACAGCTATTATATTGACACTCACGCTGACGACTTGGAGAGAACACAGCCTGCGTTTTTGCGTGTGTGTGGTCTGCGTGTGTTTATACTGTGGTGGGTGGGCAGAGTTTATTTAATCCACTGGATTGCTGTGTTTCCTCCTCATTGTTTCTGGAAGGTTCTGTGCCTCGGATGCATTCCGTCATGTCACAACAGGAGCTGATTTATTTCCAGCCGGGATCATTTTTGTCATGATGAGACAAATCCACAGAGGGTGAGAGGGATACGAGCGCTCTCAGCTTTGGGGAGTCCAGGCCTGTGTACTGAGCCGGCTGCGTGTATCACATCTGCACACATGATTGAATCATGTACGCCATCTATGCAATCACTGCGCTGTGTAGAGAGGGAGTATCTATAGGCACACTGCAGTGTGTGGAGATTGATTATATACAGATCCAGTGCTCTGTGTAGAGATTGAGTATCTACAGATTAGGCTAGTTACGGTGTTCGGTTTAACCGGTGGCATACAGTCCACAAGCCTACGCCAGTGCAGTTATCTCCACACCGTCAATACCTGTATTTTGCAATTACAGTTTAAAAATGTAATTAATATAAAAAAGAAATTAAAGTGCATATGCAGAACTAAAGTGCATATGCAGAAATAATATGCAGTATATTATATTCAGAGTGCATATGCAGAAATAATATGCAGTATATTATATTCACATAATACGCAATACCATCTGATACAGCCAGTTCTCCTCAATTAGGCAATTAGCTGAGTAATTAAATTACTTTTATTTGCATTGAAAAATTGTGCACATTTTATAAATTGTAGATACATAGGCTTCTCTTCATTCTCCGCTCTCACACTTGGAGAATATTCATAGCAAGTATCTGCAATGCACAGAATTTGTCATTTAAAAGCTCTTGAAGCACAGGTTTTTGTTAGATGGCCTTTATTGCAGGTTGTAGCCTTTATTAACAACGGAGTAGTGTATACTTTTTTGTTAACTATACTTGGTGATTGAAACTGATTTTAATTTACTGAAGTTGAATTTATTGTTTAATCTCCCTAACTTGATGTGAAGAAAGAAGCTGTGTGTTTACCTGCCAATGGATTATTGGCAGGTAAACACACTTTACCTCTTCAGAATTTGACCAATGATCAGTTTAAAGGGAAGATTGATACCGGTAATGGCGATATCATCAGTGTTTTAGAGAGAAGTAACACTGACAAGCCTGCTTCAGATCCACTGCGCTGTGTAGAGTTTGTGTATCGAGAGATACACTGACTATGTATAGATCCACTGCGCTGTGTAGAGTTTGTGTATCGAGAGATACACTGCATTGTGTAGAGTTTGTATGTCTACAGATACACTGCATTGTGTAGAGATAGCTTATGAACGATCCATCCAAAAATGCCACGTAGAGAATGCATTGTGTAGAGTTTGTATGTCTACAGATACACTGCATTGTGTAGAGATAGCTTATGAACGATCCATCCAAAAATGCCACTTAGAGAATTCTGTGCAATACCTACAGACACACAAAGCTCTGTACAGTGTGCAGATAGTTGGAGATACCTACAGACACACAAAGCTCTGTACAGTGTGCATATAGTGGGAGATACCTACAGACACACAAAGCTCTGTACAGTGTGCATATTGTGGGAGATACCTACAGACACACAAAGCTCTGTACAGTGTGCATATTGTGGGAGATACCTACAGACACACAAAGCTCTGTACAGTGTGCATATAGTTGGAGGTACCTACAGACACACAAAGCTCTGTACAGTGTGCTGATAGTTGGAGATACCTACAGACACACAAAGCTCTGTACAGTGTGCATATTGTGGGAGATACCTACAGACACACAAAGCTCTGTACAGTGTGCATATAGTTGGAGGTACCTACAGACACACAAAGCTCTGTACAGTGTGCTGATAGTTGGAGATACCTACAGACACACAAAGCTATGTACAGTGTGCATATAGTTGGAGATACCTACAGACACACAAAGCTCTGTACAGTGTGCATATAGTTGGAGATACCTACAGACACACAAAGCTCTGTACAGTGTGCATATAGTTGGAGATACCTACAGACACACAAAGCTCTGTACAGTGTGCAGATAGTGGGAGATACCTACAGACACACAAAGCTATGTACAGTGTGCATATAGTTGGAGATACCTACAGACACACAAAGCTCTGTACAGTGTGCTGATAGTGGGAGATACCTACAGACACACAAAGCTCTGTACAGTGTGCATATAGTTGGAGATACCTACAGACACACAAAGCTCTGTACAGTGTGCATATAGTTGGAGGTACCTACAGACACACAAAGCTCTGTACAGTGTGCTGATAGTTGGAGATACCTACAGACACACAAAGCTCTGTACAGTGTGCATATAGTTGGAGATACCTACAGACACACAAAGCTCTGTACAGTGTGCATATAGTTGGAGGTACCTACAGACACACAAAGCTCTGTACAGTGTGCTGATAGTTGGAGATACCTACAGACACACAAAGCTCTGTACAGTGTGCTGATAGTTGGAGATACCTACAGACACACAAAGCTCTGTACAGTGTGCATATAGTTGGAGATACCTACAGACACACAAAGCTCTGTACAGTGTGCAGATAGTGGGAGATACCTACAGACACACAAAGCTCTGTACAGTGTGCTGATAGTTGGAGATACCTACAGACACACAAAGCTCTGTACAGTGTGCATATAGTGGGAGATACCTACAGACACACAAAGCTCTGTACAGTGTGCTGATAGTTGGAGATACCTACAGACACACAAAGCTCTGTACAGTGTGCATATAGTTGGAGATACCTACAGACACACAAAGCTCTGTACAGTGTGCATATAGTTGGAGATACCTACAGACACACAAAGCTCTGTACAGTGTGCAGATAGTGGGAGATACCTACAGACACACAAAGCTCTGTACAGTGTGCTGATAGTTGGAGATCTCTCTTGGGAATACAACAATGCCATTGTGTTCAGGTGTCTCTCCTTGACCTTGATTTTGTGTCTAATTTTAGTCCGGCCCCTATGCCAGCCTCGTGGCTTATGCCTCTGCTTATGAATGTATCATTAGTGGAGGCACAGAAGAGTAAAGAAAGACAACAGTTCTGTGGCTGGGCGACCCGCAGTAGCTTTGGTACATCTATCACCTCTGTGTGTGTGTGCGCGCGCGCATCTGTGCGGGTGTGTGGGAAATAACCGCGGCAGAAGACGTATTATTCCGTCCTCGTTTCCCAGGGAGATATCCCAGGACAGGAGGCGTAGGTGTCCGGCTGTTTGATGTGTAGCTATGCGGCGCGACAGGAGTCCACGCTTTGAAGACCAAAAGGCAATTGGATGAGTGCGAACTCTCCTGAGGAAACCGTACCGTATCTGTAAATAAGTAACGCAAAAAGACGCTGAAAATCAAAGTCCTTGACATACTGTCGCTTACATGGCCGTGGAGGCAATTTGCTCGCCTTTGTTTTAACCCAAAAAAACAAGTGTTCAGTGAAATTGAGTCCAGTGTGTTTTGCTTTAATGAAGACCAGTCCCAGTCCTGTAAGGGGAGAAGAAGGGGGGGGGGGGGGGGGGGCACACAGTTTTTGGGGGGATGTATTCTCACACCACAAATATCAATCGCTCCTCCTCCCTCAAGCTGCTAAGCCAACACTGCAGAGAGAGAGAGAGAGAGAGAGAGAGAGAGAGGGGAAGAGAGAGAGAGAGAGAGAGCGATAGAGAGAGAGACTTTTTGACTTTTTGGTCTCCTTTATTTCATCAAAGGAGGGACCTACGTGTTCACATATTTTAGGCGTTAAAAGAACATCCACTCACACAGGCAAGGGTAATAATGAAAGTAAAAGTAAAAAATAAAAACACAGAACTTAAAAACCCTTCCGAGAAACCCAAAATTTTAAACAAACACAATTAGAAACCAAGAAAAACAAATAAAAAACAACCACCTATACAGCTCTTCTTACCTAGAAGAGTAGGTCTAATTGCCCTTCTTCATTCTCTGTACAAATACAATCCCCCACACCCCAAATCCCCCAGAAACCCTTGATATTGCCCACCAATTTAAAGTATGCCAACTCAGTAAGCAGACGTTTACGAATTAGACATCTTAAAAACTCGAGCCCTTGTTCTTTTTTCAATTAACAGATGGTCTGACTACATGGCTGACTTACTTCTGTCCTCCAACGCTATTACTCCTCTTTTTTTTTTTTTCTCATCCGCCACTTGTTTCAGCTCAGCGGGGGCTCAGAGGGGGAAATGAATTCTGGGTAAAATAATGAAGTGGTATTCTGCAGAGAGAGCAGTTCTGAGTTGTGACAGCTGCTGTGAGCGGGCTTTTTAACTCTCTCTCTCGCTCCTTTCCTCCGCATATATATTTCTCTGCATATGCGGCATAAATGTATGTACTTTTAATTGAATTGGGAATAATCTACAACATTTTTTAAATATATATTAAGGCCAGAAATAATGGAAAAATAGAATGTCTATTTCAGATTTCAGATCGAGTACTGCCTGACATCTATTACATTGTATTTACATTACAACTGCTTGGCAGACACTCAAATCCAGAGTGGCTTACTCTCGGTGTTACTCTCAGGAATGCAAAAAAAAGCGGCATCGCCATGAAGGCACGGAGGTCCGTTTATAACCTGATAGATTTTACATTTTAACCTAATATCTATACAGATAAGCTGTCTTTTCACAGCTATAACTATAGCATTATCCAAAGAAAGCAGGAGAAAAGGAAAGGTTAGCTACAGGGGGTCAGGTGAACCATGGTGCCATCTTAAGAGGGGAGTCTTCAGTCTGCGTCAGAAGACGGGCAGGGTGTCTGCTGTTCTGGCTGCAGTGGGAGATCCCTGCTCAATACATTTTGGTGTCCTACAAAAAACGCACATACTCACTTCCTCTTCAGCGGTACAGTAGCGCTCTCATCTGCCCTCGCTTCCATGTGGACAGCCGGAACTACTTCCTGTATGTGCGCGTGTGTGCGGGTGCCTGCGTGTGTGTGTGCATGTGCGTGTGCGTGCGTCCGTGTGTGCGCCAGGTAATGACAGGTGCTGCCCAGAAAAATCTGTGTGCTCAAACACCCTCAGTTGCAATAGGCAGGAGTGTCACTCGCACAGTTTTGAAGAGAGGGAGGGTCTCTTGCCCACTGTTGAAAAGAGAGAGTGTCTCTCACCCAGCGTTGAGAGAGAGAGAGTGTCTCTTGACCAGTGTTGAAGAGGGAGAGTCTCTCGCCCCGTGTTGAAGAGAGAGAGAGAGAGTCTTGGCCAGGGCTGAAGGCAGATGGTCTCTTGCCCAATTCTGAAGAGAGAGGGTCTGTCTGCTGGGGCACGCAGACCTGGAACTGATGTTGTGTTTGGGGGGCAATTTTTGACATTCCTCTAAACGGCATCTCCATGTCCTAGGAATGTTTGTAAGCTAAACAATACTGTACTTATGAGCACTCGCTTGATATCATCCTGAGCATTCGGAACGATTTCACGGCACGGCGTGATGTCATGTGATTTGACTGCATGTGGCTTTCTGAACATTCAGATTGGCTTTTATTTTTATTTTTGCTGAATTCTCATCATATCAAGTGCTTGACATCCCCTCCATGCGGAGGTAAATGCAGAAATTAGGGCTTCAGGGAATAACGACGCAGCTTCACTGCGGTAATGCCGGCTTTCAACTGCAGATTTCAAGAGCCCTTGTCTTGTCTGTTCCTCTTTTTCGCTCATGTGTGAGCAGATTTTTTTGGGAGTTTTGGGGGAAGGTAGAGAGAGAGTAGTGCTGATTTGTGTGTGTCTCCATGCAGTGGGGAAAACTCCAGTGAAAAAGGAGGCGTTGGGATGGTGGCAGGACTGCCATCAGCTGTCTGTGCTGGGTTTTTATCTTTTATCTTTTATCTTTTATCTACGCTTTTAAGGTCAGCCGCGCTCCTTTTTCTACATTCTTTCTGCTGTCCGTCTCCGTTGGTGCACTTTGTGGAGTGTCCCTCTGCTCACAGATCACAGACGGCTTCCGTCACCCGCTGGTTGAAGCTTGTGAGCTGGTTACAGTGGCTTAGTCTCCCCACAGCTTTGGGCCGTGGAGGTAAATACCCTTGAGCATCACTGGAAGCCACAAGCCTTCTCACAAGTCTTCTCAAACTCTTTTCTGCACCCTCGAAAACACAGAAAACCCTCTGTGCTTTTAAAAACACAGCACTGACTCCCTGTGCCTTTAACTGAGAAACCTGGCAGGGAAACCTGTCGATGAGAAGCAATGGTTTTAAGCGCCTGCTGTTACCCGTTTACCATTGGAAGCGTTTCAAGTAGAGAACCACCAGGGAGGTGAGGGCTCGCAGTGTGGTTTGACTAAAGTGTGCCAAATCCCCGCTCCATCTCCCTGTGCTGGGCGGCCAGTCTCCACACACCGGCTGCAGAGAGGGGGTCTTTGTGAGGCCACAGCATGGATTACCTGGCACGTGTGTGTGTGTGAGAGAGAGAGAGAAGAGAGAGATCATTTCCATTAGCTAACGCTAAAAGTTTTAAAGATGAATGAAAACGTGAAAGAGTGGGTGATCCTGACAGAGAAGAGGGTAACCGAGCTGCAGGTGGTCAGTCATGAGACTCATACTGTGGAAGGATACTGAACAGAAAAGCCAGGGTTTCTGGGGGAATGAGTGAATACAGGTAGAATAGGCCTCTATACGACAGGAGTTCCTGTACAGCCGTGTGTGTGTGGACATGTTGATTACTGGGAGGGGAAGAGGGAGGAAGGGAGACTGGATTGAGTGTGAAATGAAATGCTAAAAATAGCATTCTGTTTCTTTAGCTTCACAATGCTGTGGAGTCTGCCACCGGTGAAGGAACAGTTTTCTCGTTTTCTCTGCTGTGTGTGTGTGTGCGCGCGTGTGTTTGTGTGTGTGAGAGAGAGCGCGTGTGTGCTACGCGTGCGTGTATGTGTATGTGTGTGTGTGTGTGTGTGTGTTTGGAGCATGGGTGGATGTGTGGGGTGTAGGTACTGAATTTTAGCTATGCAATGCATGAGGGAAATGAGCTACAGCATGGTCTCATGTAATACGGCCCTATTCTACTCCCCTGTGCTTGTGTACCGCATGCATTGCATAGCTGCCTGCTGATACGCTGGAGCGCTAACCGCTAATACACGCTCTCCACAGCCTGCTGCCCTCTGTTTCCCTCCATTTTATGATGTGCCAAATCACAGATCACATGACCCGATCCGTGTAAGGAAATTGATTTGTTATCGGGCGAGGAGCGGAACGTGAGAAAGGGAAGGCTCGCGCGCGCCTCTGTTTTACAAAGCGGCGGTAACGTTATACTCCCAAACAAAGCTTCGCAGTCCGCCATGCGCGATATCGATTTCTGCTCCCGTTTCTCCACTCCGAGGTGTTTACTTGTGTTTGATTATGCAGTACCCAGGTGGTTTGTGCGAGAGCGCTCGGTACCCAGGTGGTTTGTGCGAGAGCGCTCGGTACCCAGGTGGTTTGCGCGAGAGCGCTCGGTACCCAGGTGGTTTGCGCGAGAGCGCTCGGTACCCAGGTGGTTTGCGCGAGAGCGCTCGGTACCCAGGTGGTTTGCGCGAGAGCGCTCGGTATCCAGGTGGTTTGCGCGAGAGCGCTCGGTACCCTGGTGGTTTGCGCGAGAGCGCTCGGTATCCAGGTGGCGTGCGCGAGAGCGGGCGGCTCTGCCGAAATACAGATTTTGTGAATGGAAGCAACGTTTCATTTGTCTTTTGAGGAAGAGACCGAGTGCCTGATTTACTAAGTCCTTTAGCATGTGCTAAAGGTTTTAGCACACGCTAAACCAATAACATGACAAATGATTGGTCATGGTATTTGTTTTGCACCAATTATTGGTTGTGTAATTAGTGTTGCGTGTGCTAAACGTTTTTCCACCCGCTAAAGGTCTAGGTAAATCAGGCCCTCAGTTTCTTGCTTCCATTCACAAAATCTGCCCTGAGTGTATGGTTTTCAGTGTGAACTTCGGGAAAGAGTGCCCGGTGCTCACAATGCACTCACACTTCTCTTCAACTGGACACATTGCTTATGCAGGGCACTGTTCATCCGGCCATTTTCACAAACTGGGAGCTATGCAGTTACAGTTTTATTCTGTGTGAGTCATGAAAATAATAGTAATGGATGCCATTTATAGGGCCTGTGGTGGATATTGCAGTGCGTCGCATTAGGGCAGGAGGGGGATTGATGTCTCCCCTCGGCCACCACTAATGCGTAACCCCCGCATGGGGTATACAGCGGAACCATAAGGCTCACAGCATCATATCAGCTCAGTCAGAGAACAGGGTGTTTATTTTGTCGGTTAAACTGGGGGATGATTTATAGATTGCATTAGAAATTGAAGATTGGATTATGAACAGAGGAGTTTGGGGACTGCTGCTGGACATGTATCCCCAGAGAAATAAATAATCATACGGTTTTAATAAGAGGTCCAGAATATTTTTATTCAGCACCGCAGTAAACAATATGAGTGGGAGGAGTAAGGTATTCCGGTCATCGATTGAGCGACTGCAGACGGTTCCTAAAGATACTACACTTGTCGGTTGCATTAAATGCATACATTATTTAGCTGATGATTGGGAAGGAAGCTCAGCCTGTTTCTCCCCAGAGCCGCTCCAGCCAATCGCAGAGCAGGAGTGTCTCTGCCAATCACAGCGCAGAGCAGCTGTATTTGGGTCATGGTAGCGTGTGCGGCTCTGTTGGCAGATGTATTACTCTGTAATCTCCAAAAACCAGTCTGGGGGGAGACCGATGACGCCTCAGCAATCTTCATGCTTTTTTTTTTTTCTTTTTTTTTTAAGGTGCAGCCAATATGGGGTTTTATTTTCCGGCTGTTGGATTAAGACCAGGCTACATCATCTGTACAACAGCAGATGTACAGTACATTTCTGAGCATTGTGATTTTTTTTTTTTTTAACGTTTTGATCTCTATTAGTTAGTGAACATATCCTTTTGGAGAAGTTGGAATGCGGAGATTTCAGTTGAAGCTCGTCAAGGTTAATGTAAGGACGATGCATGTTCTCTTTTAAAGTAGGAAGGCAGTGACATTGTTGTAAGTGTGTAAACTGTCACACTGCCTCAAACTCCTGTATTCTGTCCATGAGGCACTCTCATACTCTAGTACTCCACCACCGAAGCAGGGCAGGGCAAATCAAAAACGGGTCCATGCACACACACTCTTGATTATTCTCTGAAAGAGGTCTTCAGTATGACTAAGAAACCCTCTGCTCTGCTCCCTGGAGTGTGAAGATGATCGATGGGTCCATGGGGGGGGGGGGGGGTATTCTTCTTCTAGTACCCCTATGGGCTCTGAGAGGTGGTAGGAACTATGTGGGGGGTATTGACTTGAATTTGCAGACTTGATGATGGATATGTCAGCACGGTTCATGTCCTCTCTTGTGTGAGTTTACGTGGCCGCTGCGTTGCATTGTGGGAACCGTGAGCGGGCAGTCTTATGTGATGACGGCCTTATACAATACTCTGGCCGGCTGATCCTCCTGACTGCATAACCCTTTTCTTTTAGAGAGAGAGAGGGAGAGAGGGAGAGAGGGAGAGGGAGAGGGAGAGGGAGAGGGAGAGGGAGAGGGAGAGGGAGAGAGAGAGAGAGAGAGAGAGAGAGAGAGGGAGAGGGAGAGGGAGAGGGAGAGGGAGAGGGAGAGGAGAGGGAGAGGAGGGAGAGGAGGGAGAGGGAGAGAGAGAGAGAGAGAGAGAGATGTGGTACAGGCTGGCTGTGTGAGTACAGTGCGCTGGATTCAGCGACTTTGTGGTGACTCATGATTCATGCACGGTTCGCCAGGCCCATTGTTTCTATCCCGCCGTTGCAGAGGATGGCGGCTTACAGGAAGCGTGGAGGCTCCCGCCCTCGTCACCGCCGTTGAAAAGCCCCTTCAGATTTTCTGCGCGGTGCTAACCGCAAAGCGCATTCGCTCGCCCCATTTTGTATAAATTCACCCTGAACTTATACATACAAAATACATCCTGCATTTGTGTTATTTTTGCCCCGCATTTGAATAGATTCGCCCTGCATTTGTACGAATTCACTCCGTATTCCCAGTCATTGTTTAAATTCACTCTTGCATTGTCTTAACTCTACGCGCTTTTGTCGTTAATTCAGCGTGGGTTTTATGGCTCATTCGCGTTCCCTACGCAGGAGCGCTGACTAATAGGCGGCAGATGAAAGGAGGAGACGACGCAGCCGTACAGTTAGTCACAAGATCATTTTGAATGCTGGGTATAATAATTTCCGAACGTTACTGCTACGTTTCATTGTAATATCGCAAGTCCAATGTCAGAAAGCATTCTCAATTTAACGCGAGGTGCCGTTAGAAGGAAAATTACAACTGCTATTGAACAGCCTTCTTTATGTCAGCGCTGACACCTTTTACACACCTTGTCTACTGCTGTTGTTTCCCTGTGGCAGTGCTAGCTTTTATGTTGTCTTCCTCCATATATCATTTTTGGCACAGATGCGTGAGGCACACTTGTATATGAGTGTGGCCGTTTACCTTTACCATGCCTGTATCGGTGTGTATAGTGACTTTACCTGGCTGAGAATATAAATGGGATGTGTCCTTTTCCACTTGATGGTCCCCTACAATAGAAATCACAGATGAGAACCTCGGTTCAGGTTCAGAGTTGCATTCAGTATCAAAGAGAGAGTAGGATTCGTGGCGCAGTCAGTGTATGGTCTTGTTGAATGTAAGGTGATTTTTGTGAAGGCCATGTTCGTGTTTGTAATGAGGATGCAGTGAGGGAATGGGTTAAATTGATGAAATGTTTTGAGTTTAAGGTGTGAGATGGTGGACTGGTTTATGGAATGGCAGTAAATTAGGACTGGGCTGTATTGGGCTCCCACTGATCCTCAGCGCTGTGTGCTGTGTATAGAATCCAAGAGATATGTATGAGGGGTGGTGTAGCGCTGGACCAGTTAATTATTCCTGTGAATATTTCGACTCATTTTCAAGTCTTCAGTGAGTTTAGCTTTGCTGGAAGCAGTCATCGTCCAATAGTTACATTCAATTTGCCTTTTTTATTTTTTTTATTTTACGCGAATAAAAATGGTATGGATTTATGGCCAAAAATCCAATTAAAGGGGATTATTGGAACATCTGTCAGCAGTTCTGTCTAACTTTGACTCTTGCTATTAATCTGAAAGCAGGAGAATCATGAGAAATGAGGTCACACGAATAAAAGGGTCTGATTGGAGCTGACGTGTCAAATCTCTGGATCCCTCTCTGTGCTCAGTTATGGATGAGAAGTGGTCCGTCTTCAATCACTTATGGGCGTGAAAGTGATATATAATGGGCCTGCAGAGGGAGCTGTTCTTGTTAAGGCTGGAGGCTACATTCAAACTACTGAGAGAGCTCTTTGTAGTTGGATATATTGGACTCGTTTCAATGTTTGCCATTGTGGTGCTGCCATTGCTGCGAAATCATAATTCTTTTCAAGTCTCGACAAGGGAGAGTGGGAGATGAAAGCTTGGCTTCGTGGCCTTAGCGGACATGGTGCACATTCGAGGGGAGCTCATCTTGTGGTTGATGCTTGAACGAGCAGTAGGGATATCGAAATGAGAAATGACCTTTGTGCTTATGCACAGAACCGAACGATGTTTCAGGAGGCACTAGCATGATTTGCGGCTATATGGCTGGAGTGGTTGTGCCTGTAAGATTTGCTTTAGACATCGGTGCCATGTTTTTTAAATTTCCTCCCGGGAATTTTAACGTAAACTACAAATGGAAAGGGCCGCTATTGATGAACAGAGCAATAACGGCAATTTCAGCCAGATTCATCCTCACCTTCAATTACCAATACTTCAGTATTTATTATTTAAGACAACAGAAGTTTTAATGCAGTTTCTCATGTGCATTATCACAGATTGGCATATTAAGCCTGAGTCCTTAGTGTGGACCCAGTATGCTCCTGTAGGTACCTCCAGTTTAAATAAGTGTGTAAAAATTTATATTTGCGTGCGTGCGTGCGTGCGTCCGTGCGTCCGTGCGTGCAATAGTGAGAGACTGTGTGTGTGTGTGTGTGTGTGTCCCTGTGTTCCTTTGTCATAATTTTCTCATTTATCTCTGACCAAGCCATTTTTCTTCAATTTACACAATTTAAATCACCCAGCATTATGCATTGGGTGTTCATTCAAATCAATAAGGGGGGAAATGCTGGTAAACTGTCCGTAATGAATATAATGGTTAGCTGAAAAAAGTGGATCCTCTGCGTTTTCTCATTTGTTTGGAATTAATGGAAAATTTCCAGCTCGACAAAGCGTGAGTTACTGAGCGCGTGCCTGATTGTGACTCTTCACTGCAGACAGGTAGGTGTAATCCGCGTTAATACGAGCCGCCGACTCACCTGTTTACCCCGCTCTCCTTCTGTAATTATGCGGGTGCGATCATTTGCCATTTCTGATGGACTTGGCTCCAAATGACTTTTCCTTGTCCTATTTGCATAAAAGGGAAGCGTTACATTGATGACGAATGAATGAGTGAATTGCGCTGGGCGGGTGTGGCATGCCGTGCGGGCATGCGCGTGGGCGTGAGCGTGTTTTCGTGAGCCAGTGCAGCGGATGCTAAGGAGCTGTGCCATTGAAGTGGCTCTGTCACACGGGACCCCATTAAAGGCAATCGGAGGGATTACCCAGAGTACCCCACCAGGTGCAGCTCCGAAGCCAGACAACGCCGTTAATCAAAGGGTTGGAAACTAAGTGGTGTAGTAGAGCTGCAGTTAGCGTGTGGCTCAAGCACATGGAATGTTCACGGAGCACATTTGGACAAAGATAAGACAACATTGGTCTGATGGGGAAAAAGGCCCGTACATGGGCTGGGGGACCTGGGGTTTTAATAAACACCCAGATGTGGGGTATTAATAAAAGCCCCGGCCCTGTGCTGGGAATAAACAGCCGGAGCCAGACTGGGAATAAACACCCAATTAGCCACTTTTCTCTGCACATGCCTCCGCAAGCAGCCACCGCTGTGTGTCGAATTCCCTTTTATGCTAAATCCAAACCCTTCTACGATAGGCGCACCCTCTTAAAACAATGCGAGGAACATCGGGCGACACAGAAGGAAGTTGAGCAGGCCTTTATTTGGAACGGCGTCTTATTTAACGTTACATTTTTTGCGCATTGTTGACTGAATGAGTATAGGGGTGAGAGAGGGGAAACTAGTTAGGGTGTCGGTGTGTCAGCATCCTACGCGGTTCTCCCCGGCGGGCCGTCGTCGTATTTATACAGCCGCCTCAGCTGCGATGAGATTTAATCTCGCCCCACCTCACTCCAGAATTCTATCAGACTGTGATAAGCGCCGACAATGGCGGAGTGGCGGGTTAGCACCTGGGTCCCGTTAAATCGCTTGCGATAACACAAAGGAGAGAACGGAAAGGGAGAAACTTTTTTTTTGTCCAAAATACAGTAGCGTGACCGTCGGGAGCAACGGCAGGCGGTTCAAAGGCTCACTGCGGAGTGAAAGCACCGGAAGGAAGGGTCTTTGTGTTGCTCTCCCCGCTGTTCAATAAAGAACCGAAGCGGCTTTCGCTTGACGTGTTCATTTGGTTATGCTTCACGAGCCATCCTTGCCCAGATAATCTCTCAATATATTTTAGATGTAGGATGAAAGACACATAACGGGTGTCAGGGGTACATATCGGAGCTCAATGCGCCGACCGAGGGTGAGGTTTCGTTTAGGCCGACAGGAGAACTTTGGGTGGTATCAATCTTTCAGAGGGAATGAGGGATAGAGGGCGAGAGAGGGGCGGGGCGGGGCGGAGGGGGGGGGGTGGTTATAATCAGAGTTATGCTGCACCAATGGGCTTTGACAGATTGGAGTGGAAATTGAACTCAGTGTTTGGGAAATGAACAGGGCTCAAGGGTAGGTCAAGGGCGTGGCAACAGATAAGCTTCTCTATCTATCATTTAAGGTGGATTTCGAGCGCTTCTCCGTCCGTCGTTATAGACGGGAGTTTGAAGGACAGAATTGCCTGGACTGTCTTGCCGGTGGAAGCCTGCTGGACCGTAGCCTGTAGATGGAGGGATGGAGGAGGAGTGCTGGCGTATAGAGGGATGAGAAAGGAGAGGAAGGAGGGTTTACACACACCTTTCTGTCCGGTTATAGGAACAGAGGAGGAGCGTAGGTGCATTTATGTGGTATATAAACTACATATTTAGCCAAAGGTCAGGATCGTTCTGTTAATCAAATGCTATTTTTAAATGGCTGAAATAGTCAGTACTGATGTCTTAAGGCCCTTCCATTTAATAGCATAACTTGCTTTTCTTTGAAGACACAGTACTGTGGCTATGGCATTGTTGACATAAAGTACACTGCATTTTTATCGCACGCTGTTGCTGATGGAAAGCCATATTTGGGGGGATTTGAGGTGTGTTTTGCGAGTGAGTTTGTTTGAACTCCACGCTGGCCATGGTGCTGAATTTGAACTGTGGCGTTTAAAGAGGAACTGTGTTTCTTAATATACTACATTATATATTGCATATGGTGTACTGTACTGTACATCTCGCAACATTGGGATGATTATGATACTAAGTAGCATCTGACGTCTACGGTCTCTCGCATTTGAGAATGAGGGGGCATTGTGGGGGTAAAAAAGTGACATTTAAGAGGCACTGTGAAAGTGAAAAGTACATTCCTCAGGAATTATCCAGTTGGTAAACATTTGCGTTCTGTTGAAAGAGCCTGCCTGGAATGAGACCACAGACGGCTGCCTAGCCAGGGAAAAGCCACTGCGCGGAAAGTTCTGAGGAGCCTACCTCAGCTCATCTGACTTATTCATTAACACACCGTGACCCGGCGGAGTTAAACACGTAAACACGCCAAGCGCCACTGATCTCACCGGGGAGGCTGAGTCAGGCCCGGCGCGCCGGCGAATCGAACAGGGATGCGGAGACGACGGGTTGCAAGTTCAAATCCTAATGAGGGAAGCACTGAATATTTTAAAAAAATGCGGCTCCTTTCTAAATCAGTTCTCGGGGAATGCGTCAGTAAGGAACCCTTAAAATGGAGAGTGCTTTTAATCTTAAATTTTCAGCTGTTGGGTTAGGATATTTTTGCTCACTAATATTTGACTTTTTGTTTTGTCAGTTTATTATATACTTGATGTCGAGGTTCGTAAAAGACTGACTTCTGGGTTCGTTCATTATTCAGATGGCCTCTCTGCCTTCAAACTGAGTTTTTCTTTTATAATTCCCTGATTTTTTTATTTTTTGTTTTTAATCCGGTTGCGAATGTCCCGATTTGTGTTTTGTATGCGCGCCTCATCTCTCCCGAGTTGTGCCGGCCGCTGCCTCGCTTCACGCCGCGGTCCACCGGCTGAGCCGCGCAGTTATTGGAGTGCATTGAGGAGTGTGCTTAATGCGTATCTGGCACCGGCAGACTGCAGGGGACCTGTTAATCAGAGGCGGTTGCTAGCGCGAGATAAGATATAGACGATCCGTCCGCCGCCATTCCTCCTGCTGTGGGCTATGCCAGCCGCAGTCCGTCCCGGCTAACTAAGGATGCGATACCAGACCCTGGGACACAGCCACATGCCGAATACTGTCTTAAGTGGACAGCAACCCTACCTGCCGTTTTTAACACGTCTGTCTAACGAGTGGTGTGAGCACATTGCCAGTAGAAATGCTGGTGAATTCAGGTTTGGTGTGCTTTTTCATACCAAATTGCATGTGTATTAAATTAAGTAATTATCTGTTTCCTAATGGATGGTGTTGGATGGCTTCTTCTTCTCTGTCCTAAACATACATGTAGGCAAGAGATGTTTTTTCATTTATAGACTGAAATGAGTGGAAACACTTCCCTTGTAGAACACAGGACCTGGCTGGGTGAAATATGTTGGTCCGGCTGAGTCGTTTCGGTGTTTTGGTATTGTGCCACCATGTTGTAGAGTGAACTTTAGAGCCTTTTCTGTGTGTGTTGGTGGGTTACCATTTTTAGAGTGAACTGTACACTTAAAGGGTAGGTTCGCTATTTTGGACCTTGGACCCTATTTGCGGTCTGTCTTCCATGAACCTGACACATTGAGTCCATTTTTTCGCTGATCGGTCCAGTATTGAGTTCGCTACAGATTTCCTGTAGGCTCTCACTGGGCTACAATAGAAGTAAACGGGGCAATTATAAATGTTATGGAAAAACAACGATAAATGTGCTTTTATAGCTCAGTGTGTATTCTTACGGTCTCAGTATGCTCTCCTGTGTAGGCTATCGCAAACGCAAACCGAACGTTGAAACAACAGTTCCATTTGAAACAGAACTATTTCTCCGACCGCACTACCTCGCACTGACTTCGGATAACATTACCTGCGCAACTTCAGCCTCTCTCTCTTCTCTTGCTCTCTTATCATCCATCTCTTGTAGTTCCGTGTCCGTGTATTCTGGCTCAAATCTGTAGCCAGTAACGTCAGTCAAAATCGAATTCTTCGTCTTCGTAATCATTATAGTAATCCATCATCCAAGTTTTTTTGTGCAAAGTGTAGCCTACGTTGCCGCAGGTAAACAAACGCAGACTGCTCACCTAGATAGTTTCGTAAACGGCCGGCACACCTTCCCGCTCCCCTACCCCCGACACATAGTACTCCGCGGGAGCAGCGAAAACAAGCAACAGAGAAATGCTTACTTCCAAGCCATGCCAAGCACGTAAAAATGTTCAGATTGAGATACATTTCACAGGAGAGCATACTGAGACCGGTAACAATACACCCTGAGCTTCCCGTCTCATTTATTGTACACGAAGCACATTTATCGTTGTTTTTCCATAACATTTATAATTGCCCCCGTTGACTTCTATTGTAGCCCAGTGAGAGCCTACAGGAAATCTGTAGCGAACTCAATACTGGACCGATCAGCGAAAAAATGGACTCAATGTGTCAGGTTCATGGAAGACAGACCGCAAATAGGGTCCAAGGTCCAAAATAGCGAACTTACCCTTTAAGGTATCAGTGGGGTATCGGTGAGTTTCACGGATCTGAGTTTTACATTTATTTTGGCAGCCTCCGCTTCTATTTAGTTTGGCAGTCGGTTTGCTAGCGTCTGCTTGTGTCTGAATTTGGCAGTTTACCACAGATCAGGTAGGCTGGTGTCTGCAGTCTGTCTCAAAGCCGTCTCTGCTCTCTGATCAGTGATGCTCTTCTGCTTTTATGCATTGATGTGCTGCAGCAGTTGAGTGAGCATATTTACAGGAGCACAGAGTATACTGTAGCTCAGATGTGAGCGAGGCCCCCTGCTGGACAGAAGCAGTACTGCATCCCCCAGTGCCCAGCCCTCCTCTCTCTTTTCTCAGCACATACACACACACGGGCACATCCATCTTACCGTGATTCACTCTGAGTGACTCTTTATTTTCCCTTCTGGGAGAGTCTGCTATCAAACCCTCTCTTGCCATTGTAAGCCGTCTTGTGCCCCCACCGTGTATGACTGAGTGTCATCGGAGGGCGGGGCCATTTGTCACAGACTCTGAGGAGTACATGAGGTTAGAGCTGCTGTTGATCAGAGCCGGGAGGAAGAGGAGAATATGATTGACTGGGAGAGGCGGGCTCTGGGTCGCTCAGCACGCATCGCCGACGCTGCCACCTGTGTGAGCGGCATGCCTGTACATTTAAAACACACTGCGGCTTACGCTCCTGTGCACACAACTCACAAGTTGCTTTCTAATCTGTGGATTTGAGTGGACCCGCACTAGAGTAAACCATGTGAGAATGCATTCGATCCTGATGAAGTGTTTGGGCCTGTCTCATTAATCCTCTAATTGCGGGTGGAGGGGAGTCATTGATCCATGACTCAGGAGTGTGTAGGGCGCATGTTCCAGGGTGCAGGATGCAGGTTGCTGGGTTTAGGGTGCAGGACGCAGGTTGATCCATAGATATAGAACCATAGATGTGACATATCATGTGATGTAATAGTAATTTGGTATTCTGAAATGGAACAATTTGGCAGCCATCTTACCTGGGTACAGTTCCTAGCCATCTATAATAAGAACCCATGGCAAAAGTGGCATGCACTGTCTTCTTTTCTAACCCACTGTGATGTCATAATCGGGTCTCAGGAGCCAGATAGCTGATGATTGGCTCATAGATATAGAACCATGGTTACATGGTTACCCATCTTACCTGAGTACGGTCTCAGAAATTGTGCCACTAAACTATGACGTATGACTAATCTATGTTTCTATATCTATGGGGTGATCACTCTCTCCATCATCAGCTTGGCTTGGCCCGTGACGCCAGCCCTCCCCACCCGCTCTCAGTACAGCGTCTCCTGATTGCTTTCTGTAATTCCCGCAGCTGCTCTTTAAGACACACACTAATCAGCCCAAGAGGCAGGTCATCTGTACGTCCGTCCGCCCGCACTCTTCCTCCAGGAAGAGGGACTGCATCAGGTTGAAATGCATTGTGAGGTGGTCATCTGTGAGACACCTTCCCTCACTTTACACTAACAACTTCTGCCTTAAAATATGAGCCACAAATCCTTGGCCACACTCTAGAATCACTCGAATACACATTCAGTCGCTGTCGTGATTTTATTGAAATGCAAAATATCCATTCACCGCTGTAATGTTATTCATATGCAACATATCCATTCACAACCGCAATATTACTCATACGCAACACATCTATTGACTGCTGCGGTATTATCCATGTGCAACATATGCATTCACTACTACGATATTATCATTCATATGAAATGCAGCCATTCACCACTGCGACGTTATCATTCATATGAAACGCAGCCATTCACCACTGCGATGTTATCATTTATATGAAACGCAGCCATTCACCACTGCGATGTTATCATTCATATGAAACGCAGCCATTCACCACTGCGATATTATCATTCATATGAAAACGCAGCCATTCACCACTGCGATATTATCATTCATATGAAACATAGCCATTCACCACTGCGATATTATCATTCATATGAAACGCAGCCTTCACACTGCGATGTTATCATTCATATGAAACGCAGCCATTCACCACTGAGGTATTGTTATTTCAATAAGCTGCGCTGCCATCTTCTGCTGTGAAATTATTATTCCTGCGCAAAATATCCATTCACACGCCACAGTTTTGTTCAAAACGGCAACTTTCGTCAACTGCAATATTATTATTAGTCAAAAATCCATTTGCCGCTGCAGTACTAATATTCATTGCCGCAATAGGAATATTCATATGCAAATGTATCACTTATGGAGAGTATATTCTAGACTCCAGTGTGCTCACACATTGGGAACCAAGGGGAGTTACATAAACCCAAAATGTACCTGTATCTCTCTCCAACCCCATCTGTTCTGTCACCCCGATTGGTGGAGATGACTCTGTGGGGAAGTGGTACGCTGATGAGAGAGAGAGGGAGAGAGGAATGGAGTGACAGAAAGAGAGAAAGAGACAAAGTCTGGCCCTGTGAGTCTTTGCAAATTATTAGCTGAAAGGCAGGAGCAGCTAATAGAATAGAACGTAAGGTCCCCGGCTGGTCCATTAATATTCAGCAGGCTGCATAATGAGGCCTCCAGTGCAGACGCGCTGATGAAGCCAGGAGTCGCGCTGATGAAGCCAGGAGTCGCGCAAATGAACTGCTCCTTAAGAAAGTGTGAACAGCCCCAATGATGGCTGCTCACAACACCCCCCCCCCCCCCCCCCCCAACACTCACACTCTGCTAGTTTCTGACGCGGTGGTAATTGGGGCTCTTCTATATGAAGACATTGCAGCTTCACGTGCTGCGCAGTGCACGGGCCTTACGGCAGATGGAAAATGGGGAAAGAGGTGACTGCAAAAGCCCCAATGCTGCTTGTACCTCCCAATCGTACCCGTACCCCGCATCACGCCCTACCCGTACCCCCGCATCACGCCCCTACCCATACCCCGCATCACGCCCTACCCCGTACTACCGCATCACGCCCTACCCGTACCCCGCATCACGCCCTACCCGTACCCCGCATCACGCCCTAACCCGTACCTCGCATCACGCCCGTGGTCTCAAGCGCTGCTTGTTTCCCAAATTCCGCCCGGCGTCCGCGGCGCGATAAAAGTATGCTTTTTCTCTTCCTGTCTCCTCGGAGGCGTCCGGCGCCGTTCCGGTTTTCCCGTTTCCCGCGGCCCCGTATTCTCTTCCGTCGCCGTGAAAGTGGAGCAGCGCGAGCATCGAGGCGCACCTCGCCGTTAGCTTCGAAGGGTCCTCTTCTAACTGGGTAAAACGAATGGCTTCTCCATTACAGCGCGCTTCGTGGCCTGATCTTACCGCTCCTGAGCGTCTCCTGAGGCTGCCGTGAAGCCGTTAACCTCGGCGCGCGGATCTCCGGCTCGCCGCGGAGGCGCTCGCGACCCTCGGTCGCCGTGTTACGCGGAGAGCGGAACGTCGCGGAGAGCGGCTTCTTTCGGGCCCGTCGTCTCTTCGACGGCCTCGTTTCCCCGCCGCAGCACACAGACCTATCGTGCGCCTCCTGTTGGGAAAGCAAAACCGTAATACGCGTCTTACATCATTTTTATTTTTTACACATCTGTGGTTATAACCAGACAAATGAGCTTCAGTTAGTCACGGCGGGTTCTGTGGCTACGCTGCCCTTTACAATCCTCAGCGGGAAGAGAAGCTTTGGCTTTGATTTTTATCACTACATGTTGCAGGTTATTCTGCCGACTCATTATTAAGGAAATCTCCTCTACTGTCTATGCTTGCCCCTATGAAAAAGGAATATGCTGCAGTATATTGTAAATATATCAAAATTATCTTCACAATATATTTTTAAATATACTGCAGTATATTACATTTCCATAAGGGTGTGGACGTTTCACACAAACCGTGTCCATTTTTATTTGGGCCTTTATGACCTGGCATCATGTATAAGACTTTAGATCTTCTGCCAAATAACACAGAATAAAACTTCCAAGGTCTTTTCAAGGGCAGCGTTCTTTCCATTAGTTTTTCTTGTGTGTATTGTGCGTATATGAGTTTCTGAGTGACATTGACCTTTCTTCCTTTAATTGTTTATTAGCCCTCTTTGTCTGGTACCTTCAATGATAGTCCCATTCATCCATGGATGGGGGGGGGGGGGGCTGGAGCCTATCCCAGAATGCATTGGGCGAGAGGCAGGAATACCCCGCGACAGTCTATCGCAGGGCACACACACCATTCACTCACACACTCATACCTACGGCCAATTTAGAGTATCCGATTAGCCTAACCTGCATGTCTTTTTTTTGGACTGGGGACCCCAGTCTGCATGGGGAAGAACATGCAAACTCCACACAGATTCAAACCCAGGACCTTCTTGCTGTGAGACGACAGTGCTATCCACTGCACCACCATACCGCCCCCCCTTCAATGATAGTTTTTATTTGAATATGGTTTGGCAGTGTTGTTTTCTTGTTTGTTCTGTTTAATGAAATGATCTGTTAGTGGTACTGATTAGGGTATTATTTGTCAGCGGTGTGGATTAGGGTATTTCGGCACAAATCCACAGTGGCCAGGCCCGTTACCTGTTCTAATCCAGACGGATTGAGTCTGGTCTGCCCTGCACCCAGCGCTGCGGGGCAGGAAGAGGCTCCTCTAAGCCCCCAGCAGCGGGCTGAGAAGCCGCAGGGAGCCAGCTCTGCAGGTCTGCGGGCACAAACAGGCTCCACCTTAAGCGAGCGCGCGCCGCGGAATAATGCAGAGACTTATTTTTAGAGTCGCAGCTCGACCCGGTCAAGAGACGCGCTTTAACAGAACTAAACGGAGATGCCTGGAGAATGCGATGAGAATGTGGAGAGATGGAGGGAGGGAAAGAGAGAGGGTTGGAGGGAGAGAGGGAGCGAGGGAGACGGGGTTGCTGCGTAGCCTACACGGCATGAACAGAGAGCAAAATTTGTTCATCTCAGCAAATATTTTCTTAAGATATAATATATTGTATAATTTAATTGCATTAAAAACTAATGCATCTTATCCCATTCTGCCAAGGCATTACATGGTGGTGCAATCTGTTCTCCCCATCACAAATAATTAAGAAAACCGCAAAGCGGTCTCCTGTTGTTTAACATGGAGAGTGCTGAGGCATTATAACTCATTCTAAACAAAACAAACCTGCGCTGAAGAAAAGAAAAACAGAAAGTGTCCAGTGTTAATTGAACTCTAACAGAGTTTATTTGACCAACGGTCCAAAAGGGATTGCGTTCACTCTATGACAGTTAAAAGTGTCAGAGTTGATTTAACACTGAACACGTTGCCGAGGAGCGGTGGAGGACTAATTAAGGAGGGGAGGTGGAGGAGGAAAGCGAAGCTCTAATGATATATCCTCACTCCTCCCCACCCAGAGGGCATTATCTCCTCTCATTTAACCCAGGCGTGTTTCCTCTAATTGAGTGCTATGCTGGACAGCCTACAGAGTTCACCTCTGCCAGGATTCATTTGGAATTCAGACTCTCGGAGCGCATCCGTTGTCGTTGGCCTCCGAGTTCGTTCCGACAGCCAAGGATATATACCCCCGGAGACCCCAGTCTGCGCTTCTCCACAACAAGATTCTGGGCATTTTATAGAGGTGTAGACATTTTAGTCACAGATTCACTAAGATATCCCAGGAGTCACAGAGTTACACTGAGAGTCACTGTGATGCACTGAGCTATTCTAGGAGTCTCAGAGATAGAGTACACTGTGCTATCCAAGAGTCACAGAGATACAGTACACTATGCCTAGTCTACGAATCTCAGAGATACAGTACACTGTGCTATGCTAGGAGTCCTCAGATATACAGTGGACTGTGCTATGCTACGAGTCACAGACACTCTGAAATATCCCAGGAATCACATATTCCTTAAGCTCTCCCAGGAGTCACAGAGCTGCAATGAGTCACACCAGTCCCATTCACAAATAGGTCTCCTATATGCAAAATGTGTCAATAGCTGTGTCAGGTCTGTGCACATGACATTACCACTCTGGATAGACTAGGCAAGGCAGGATCTACCCCGAAGCAATGCAGGATGATTAATGTTAACGTTACGTTAGTTCCTCTTTGAAATAGTCAGATATTTCGCTGAATAATAGTCTTGGCAGAGATGTAAATCCTATCAACACAGTTGAAGAGTGGTAGTTTTAAGATAACTTATGGTAACATCTTTAGCCAATATGTACGTAGCTCAGTTATATGATCGCAAATAGCCAATGTTAAGAACCGAAGCATGGCTTATCAGCTAAAAAAGCAGAGTTGTTTTTCAGTAAAATGCAATTATTTTTAGCCAAGTTAAATAGCTAGCTATATCTGCCATTGAATTGCAGCACTAGCCAGCTTGCTATATGTATTTTCTTTTCATCAAAAAGAAAATCTCACAATCACACAATGCAGCTCCCAATATCTTCTATGTGCAAACTGGCAAAGTCTATATTTATATTTGTGCAATAATTGTTGAGAGGGCAGATTCAGAAAAGTATTTATTAAAGAAATTGTGCCAGAAACAAAAAGGTTATCCAGAAATACTTCCGCTTTTGTTCACACTAGAGCCATTCCGGAAGATTTCCGGAAATTTTACTAGGTCCTGATCGGGAAAATTGCCGGAACGCTTTAACACGGAAAATCAACTCCTGTTCTGTTCACACGCACGAGGCTGACACAGAACATTTCCAGAACATTTACGGGTTAAGTTAAATGCTAAAAGGTTGTGTAAGTCGCTCTGGATAAGAGCGTCTGCAAAATGCCTGTAATGTAATGTAATGTAATGTTAAGGTGCATGTGTGTGAAATGGGCTTAAGTGTCTCTGATACGCAATGGAAGTCAAATAAATACGCTGAGGTTAAAGGTATATATGGTGAATTATACTGAGAATAAAAAAGATGGCTTGACCAAATAGTTTGTGCGTTACAGTAACATTATTAAAATGCGCGTACGCATTTGGGTTTTCGTGGCCTTTATGATTCAGTATTAATGACACTCCTGGGCTTTAAGGTTATTGTCAGAGCAGGTGAACTATAAAAATAACCGTGATATTATTCAGCAGAGAAATCAAACTTTTAAATTTAACATGGCAGTTGTTTCAGCCAAAGGTTTGAGCCCATTGGAATATATCTCTCCTTTTTAATGCAGGTTTCTCAGTGTAGGCTATGCGCAATCATACACAGAGCTCGTACAGAGCGCTTGTCGCCCGCCCCAGACACTTGACCTACGACACTTCCCCAGACAGGACAGGAAACTAATGAATCTTAATGACATCATGATAAACTCTCTATCTCTTTATTCACAATAATAATGGCTATGGATGTCAATAGGGGCACCTCCACCTGCCACCGTTTCAATATGGTGCCATTTTTAGTTGTCTGGAGGGGGTTGCAGAAATTTCTTAAAGTTCATCCATCAAAATTTATAGATATGTGGGAGGAATTTGAAAAACTTGAATTTATTTTCCCGCAGGGCGATGTCTGTTCCTGAGTATGTGTAGGCATATCTCTGTATCTCTATTAGTATTGTGATGTATTACATTTATCTCCATTGCTACGATAACCCGGTAAATGTTCTTGCTATCAGCTCCCTTGTGGAAGTAATTATATTTTGTTTCATTGCATTTATTTATTTTACCTTTATTTTACCCTGAAGTCCCATTCAGATCACAGTCTCTTTTGCCAGGGAGACCCGGCAAGACAGTAATGAGTAGATACAAGTGAAAGTTAATGTGTGTAAAGAAGACACCCAAATACACAGTTTACCGTGCAAGCATCCAAGCACACAGTTACAGCACAGACATCCATACATGCAATTTACAGCAAGGATACCCAAACATGTGGTCTTACAGCACTGACACCCAAACAGATTATTTTTCTCCACCATCTGTCAGACTTTCTATTCCTTTCTGGTTTTGACGCTGGTGTTCAGTGAAATGAATGCACGTACATATTCAGTTTTTGTTTATTGTAGTTATAGCTAGCTGTACACTTGTGAGAAAGGACATTGCTTGTAATCTCAAGCCTTCTGGAAATCATCTTGCCTAATGTCTGAGTGTCTGGAAAATGCCTAAATTGTAAAATTATAAATGATTGGAAAATTGCCATTTCACTCAGCCTGCCAGGCAAGTCGATGTCCAAAATTTAAACATTAATTTTAAATTGCGAAAGAAAACGCACTTAAAACTCTAATAATATTTTATGAAATGCAGCATCATGTGTGGAGTCATAGTGGCTGCCATGCCTGGGGAGCCTCCCTTTGGCCTGAGCCCTCGGTTGGGCCTCCACACTGTGGTCCACGCGCCGAGCAGATGTTCACCACTGCGCGCATTTAGCACGGGCTGCGCCAGAGGCCGTTTGGGATCAGAGGGGCGTAGGGTGTAACGCAGCGCCCGTCCTGGAGCCGCCCCTAACGCACACTGTGCTCCCCGGCCTACAGAGATCACTTCCTGTCTCGTCTTCAATGCCGCCTAATCTCCCTGCCTCGAACCATCTGCATTACACAGCCACGCTTTCGCCTTTCAGCACGCTGGGTGGATAATTACACTGCATCTGCATGTTTCAGAGAGAAGGTGATCGTTCCCAGTGAACAGTGAAAGAGGCCTGCCCCGCAGCGTTGGAGCAAATTGGCAAAATATTATAAACCGCTGTTGTGCAAATGGGGGAATGGAGGGTGGAGAGGAATGGGGAAGGAGGTTGGGCGCTGTGGAGATCTGGGTGGTGCCTCTGGGGGTAGCGGGCGGGTAGTTACTGAGGGAATTGCATTTCTGCAGTTGCAAGTTACTCCAGATCAGTGCATTTATTTTTCCTCTTAGCATATATGCTCCCTGCTACAAACAGAGATCTTGCATAAGTATTTATATCTCAGATTTACAGGCAGTGGTTACTGAAGGCTTTTGAGTAATGGCAGCGGGACCTTCCCTCATCAGTTGTGTCCCGCATCTACATCCAAACCAGGAAGTTTTATTTTTGCGCTCATCTCACATGCGTAGTTGTGTCCTGTCAAAGCCTTATGAGTATGTAACTGGTTGCCAGCTAGCACACAAATATCTTACGTACCTGTACGCCACAATAAATAATAATAAAAAATATTGACCACAGAAAAATAATGAGCAGTTTTTAAAGAAATTAAAATTTTATATCAATAAATGAGTGGAAGTATTTCTGAATGGAGCCCAATGAGGAAACTGGCTTTTTGAGCGCAAATTATAGATATCAGCAGAGGTCGGCATTATATCCAGTGGTTGAGAGCCAAAAGCTGGCCTCTTGGTTGTGAATATGCAGCTGGGGGTCCTCTCGTTTTCACCTCCTTCCTCCGCAGGTGTCCTCCACATTGCCTGAAGCATTCTTACCACAGCATGCTACCATTTCACTATGAATGAGAACTTTTCTACTGTGTTCTGACTCAGATATAATATATTACATTGTTAATGTAGGCCACTGTTTAAAAGAGCTCGGAAAGAACTCTTTAAAAAGAGATCTCTTCATCTGTAAGAGGCCTTCTTTATGAACATTACCAGCTTTTGAACAATTACTTCACTTTGGAGAAGTAAATTGTTTGAGTGGAACTCTTATCAGAAAGCAGATGCATTTCTGAGGAAAGGACTGGGGAAAACAACCGGAAACACAACCACATTGCTCTTCAATATCAGAGTGCAATGACTCAGCCTGTTAGAAATAAGAGAGAATAATTAGAATTTAGCAGACGATCTTGTGCTGTAACGACTTACAAGCAAGTGCAAAGTAAACAAAATAAATCACAGAGACGAGCACAAAAAAAACAAGAGGTTTTTCTCTAATCCACAGTGCACAATCTAGTAGTTACATACAACTCGGCCTGCTTACTTGTTTTGAAGTGCAGTCAGGAAGACAGATGGCCAGTAAGCCTTACAAAAACAAGTCAGTACAGAGGCCTGTACT